>JAKZGU010000219.1:0-42683 GCA_022837005.1 Calonectria pteridis | reverse complement strand
AACTAAAATAAAATAATTTATATATTATATTTATTATTTAAATATATATAATAATTATTATTATTAAATATATTAATAAAAAATAATTAAAATTAATATATTAAATACTAAATAAACTATAAAATATTATTTTAAAAAAATTATTTTATTTATTAAAGATTTATAATAATTATAAATTTTATTTAATTTAATCTAAGAAAATATATTAAACCTAAGGTATTATATATATAATAAAGTAATTTAAAATAAGATAATAAGCCTTATTTTAATAAGATAAAAGTTATATAATATATTTATAGCTAGTTTAGGCTTAGTATATTTTGCTATTATGCTATGACCACTAAAGTAGAGAGAAGCAGGGCGACCGGATGCACAGAACTTAGAACAATCAATCACGGTTTCAACAAAATCCTCCAAACTGATCCGCAACTTTGCCGCGATGCAACGCATGCAACCCCCGTCCATCTGGGTTACTCTAATCGCCCTGACGGTCGTCCTGGCTGCCGTCGAGGTCGTCGTCGCCGTTCTGGTCGTCGTCTTTAGCTTTATACCGCCTTCTATGCAGTGAGGCTGGCTTCCTCACTACTAGCCACTATGTGCTGTTTAGTCCCCATTCCACATGCTCCTATCTCGCTGTTGTCGCTATCTGTAAGGGGTGAACTTTCCCACTTTCAATAGCATTCGCCGCCTCCTTCCTCGGTCTCTCCGATAGATGCCTAGGACACCGGAACTCAACAAATTACCATTGGCCTTTTCCTATTCTGTAGCTCATTCTCAGACCCCAGTCGGTTGCGGCCGCCCCTCTTCCATGGGCCGCGCTGTATCACCACCCTCCTGCCCTGACCCCTCTCTGCTTCCTGTTTTCCGCCAGCCCTGACATCTCATGAAATAGAAATAGTCCTGTAAAGTGCTCCAACTGACGTGGCGATCGGCAGGAAGAAAAGCAAGTCTCACTGATCTGTGGGGGGAACATTGGCCCGCGTGGTTTCCTGGAGGAATGTGGGACCGGTCTTGTTTTCCCCATTGGCCAGCCAACCTACCCCAAAAGATGGTTAAATTATATTCCCATTTTGAAGAGAAATTAACTTGGTAATCCCGGGAGACATTCCATGCTAATCGGTATGTACTCTTGATTGCAGTCGCCGTCGCGAAAACAAGCGCCGTCCGGACCATCTGCCGCGCCAAGTTCTCTGGCACATGCACTCAGTGGGCCGGGTGGGTTGCAGCTTGCCGTCTTGTCTGTCTGGAATCGGAAGGGCGGGGAGAAGGCGGGAAGGCGTGATTCCACGCGACACAGGCGCCTTGTTGTCGGTGGTGCAGTGGGCTCTGTTGCGGCCAGTGGACAAACAAGACCCTTACAGCAGCCCGGGATTCTCGGCTTTGTCTAGCCTAGGCTGGCAGCACGTCATCACGCACCGCCGAATAGCGGTGGCCGGATCTATGTTCGGAATTGCGTCCTGGAGATGTGAATCGAAATTGGCCCGTTTGAATGAACTAGTTATTCATAATACAAAAGGTAGAGTGCAAATTACAATGACGGGACAAAAGTCTGCCAACGCTGCCCAGGACGAATTTGCCCGCTATTCGTTCAACCATGTAAATAAGGAATTTATGGTGTATGCGAAGACCCAATTAAATCATAAAACAAACATGCGCACTTTATTTCATTCCTCTGATCAACCTAATATCCTTATTTAGGGAAAAGATCATCATGGGAGTGTTGGCACACGTTTGTCCTGTGAGTTTAGAAATATACCCCGAAATAGGAAACCTGTCTCGACGTGAAAACACTCTACAACGATCCTACCAACGGAGACTCCTTTGCGATCAACTTGGCTAGTTCCCGAATACTGGAAGCCCCTCTAATGGCTATTAACGACAAATCGGCATGCAGATACACCGTAATCCAATTTCTCATCTCGACAGCAATCAACGAGTCCACGCCGTAGTAATCAAGACTGTTCTCCACACTGAGGTCGTCTTCTGGCGTGGCAATTAACCTTCCCAGCTGCTGGAGCAGCGCTCCACAGATTATCGTGACTGCTGCCTCCAACGTGGGTGCTTTGGCAAGCTGCGGGACAGTATCATCTGCATTTGCAGTGGCCGATTGCGACTCGTCGACCCTCTTGACAGTGTGCGCAAACCTCCTATCTCGCCTGCTGGCCTGCTCAGCTGAATCTCCGCTGTATGGAGTTGGCACGATGGCGCAAACGCTGCTTTCGGCGTCTCCCTTGTGCGCGATTGCGTAGTTGAGCATGGCGAGCACTTCGTGAATAGAAACGGATGCCAATCCGCGGCGCTGGATTTCGGCTGCCACCTCTGGCCTTTCGCTTAGCCAACCGGCGTCCCTGACAGGGCCAATGTTCACGGAAAAGGCGTGCAGCCCAGAGGCCACGCGCTGTCGCACAAGCTCGTCCTGGAAACAGCAGGCTGCTGCATAGTTGGACTGGCCATCGTTTCCAGTGAGGCTGACTATGGAGGACATGACGATGAAGAAGTCAACGTTTTGGCGGAAGCAGACGTCCAGGTTTTTGGTACCTTGGACTTTGGGACCGAGGACATTCCACCACCTCTCGACCGACATTTGTTCAAAGAGACCATCCTATGATAACAGAGTCAGTTGTGGTTCTTTTTCTTTTTTCTTTTTGCGCATTTCCTGCTTATTGAGATTGATGGCCACGCCATATACTTTGCAGTTGAGTAAATGGCATATACTTACATCAAAGACGACAGAAGATTGGACCACACCACGGATAGGATAGAGTCCGTCCTCCTCTGCGAACCGACGTGCAATGGAAGCAACTTGCGCCTCACAAGACACGTCGCATTTTTCAGCGATAAGATCAATTCCTTTGGATCTGATCTTTTCGACAAACTCGCGACTTGACTGGCTCGTGGCGCCTGAGCGACCGATGGAGACAATGTGCTGAGCCCCGTTGTCTGCCATCCATTCAATCACAGAACGTCCGATTCCTCCAAAGCCACCGATAACAGCATATGTTGCATTCGGTAGGAATTTGGCCATGGGAGGAGCAGATGGAATAGCCTTGAACTTGTCAGCATGAACGAACTCTGGTATACTCTAGCGATTGCTGTGTATTGACGCACCTTGACTTGTTGCTTTTCCTCCACGCTGAGTATTATCTTACCCGTGTGCTTTCCGCTCTGAATGGTTCGGAATGCAGTTTCGATGTCTGAAATGGGCATTGTAGTCAATAATACCGGAGCGATGGACCCTTGGGCCAAGAGCGATACAACATCATGCAACAGTCGTCTGGCAAGTGGTTTCTTGACGTCGATGATGAGTGCCATGTCCACATATGCAAAAGTAATATTCTTGAGCAAGAACGACATGGGCATGAGTGAATCTTCCATCAAATCCTTTCTTCCAATCTCAACAAACCGACCAAAATGCCCAACCAAATCGCATGATTTGCGGAACATTTCGCCCGATAGCGAGTTGAGCACTACATCAACACCGTAACCATTCGTTAACTCCTTGATTCCATCGTAGAATTCGGTTGTGCGACTAGAAAACATGTGATCTTGAGGAATGTTGAACTTGTCATGCAACAACTGCCTTTTGGCCTCGCTGCCGACAGTGGCAAAGACCTCGGCTCCAACATATTGCGCAAGCATGATGGCAGCCTGGCCAACGGCGCCTGCAGCAGAGTGAATCAAAACCTTTTCGCCCTTGGCTAGGCGGCCCATGTCGACGAGGGAATAGTAGACGGTTGCCCACACAATCGGAATGCTGGCAGCCTCGTCAAACGATAGATTGTCGGGCACAATCTCACAGCAGTCCCCATGCACAACGGGATAGTTGCTGTACGACTGCGAGTACAGTGCCATGACCCGGTCTCCGGGCTTGAAGCGCTCACTCATGCCTGGGCCTACCGCAATGACAGTACCACTGCAATCGTTTCGCATGGTAGTGATGCCCGGAAGCTGGCCAGCGGCGATGAGCACATCCTTGAAGTTGATGCTGGCGGCATAGAGCTCTATTTGCACCTCATCGTGACCGACCGCTGGGGTTGGGGAAGCGTCCTTCCAACGAATCGTCTCGAGTAAACCAGGGATTCCCAGCTCGGCCTCCATGGGCCGGTCACGGTTCAGGAAAGGCGTGGTGATTGGTCGAGACGTCTGCTGCATCCCCTCAATGTAAGCCGTCCCCTCTGGACGCGCTCTTAGCCGTGTGACGTGGAGTTGTCCATCAACCTCGACGAATTCATTTTCTGTTTCGAATGCAGGCCGTGAAGTGTCAAAGACCGGAGTGCGCTCCAGCAAGCTTGGCAAATGGTGGGAAAGCTTCTCAAAGATGTTACCGTTGGCAAAGTCCATGGTGATAAATCGGATGTGGGGGAACTCTAGACGAACGGACCGAGCTATGCCAGTCCAGACAGCCCTGTGTGCGTTGTCATGTCCTTTTTGGTTGGCGCGTGTGCTGACCATCAGGACGATGCGGGCCTTGACTATCAAATCCCGGAAGCTACACCAGAGCGATTCACTGGGGTTGAGGCATAGCTTCGTGGCGATCTCCGGAAGCATGATTGTCAAGCCTTCCTTAGAACAGCTCGTACCCAAAGACTCAACAAATATCTGAGATCCTGAAAGGGCGGCCTTGAGCGAACCAGTTTGGGATTCGATGGCTGCACTGTCTTCTGGACTGCACCGAGTCGTGATTAAGCGAATGGGCAATGCGGTGCTCGGAGCAGATTTCCATGGCGCTGTCACTAGGAAGATGCACTTGGCGCCCTCGCCAGAGACAGTATCGGGTCCAAAGCAGGCGGCCGATCGTAAAAAGCCGAATTTCTCGAATTTCGACTGACAAAGGCTTCGCAAATCACTCATACCGTCCTGTCTAGACCCTACTTGGGTCGAAGTCAAGACGATTAATTTTCCACCTGGCTTGAGCAGCAGTTTCAAGTTGGAGGCCGAATCAGAGTCGAAAAGCCCAGAACTATCAGCGTCATAAGAAGCAATGATCAAGTCATAGGTTGCCTCGTCAAATCCCTGGTGAGATACGTTGCCAGCCAGGTTTAGATCGCGAGCGTCTAATGCGTCTGCAAGCGGATCTAGACTTTGTTTTAGAGCTTCAAAGTCCGCTGAAGGCACTCCAGCAATGTCGAACTTGTTTAGATAGCAACCTTCACGACCATTGAGAGCTTGCACAATGGCCGATACGGCAGCCGCAGCACCTGCGCCAATTGAGAGCGCCTTCAAATGAGGCGATTGTAGACCCAGTGAGTGACAATATTCCGCGATTTGGTTGATGGAATTTCCAAATTGAGCGCAATCAGTGTCTCCCCCTTGACTCTTCTCTTTGCAAAATTGGTCTATAGCTTCTGGCTGCCAGCAGTCAAAGTAGGGGACCGAATCTATACCAAAACAGACATCACCGGATTGCACGTACATCTGTCCAGGTAGCTTCGCCACAGTTACACCAGTAGCTTTGATGAGACAGCCGCCAGGGCAGCTGACATCTTGGACGACAACGTCATATGTGTAATGTCCAGACGTGACGACGGCGGAGGCGACCAGTTCCTTACCGGTTGTCACTGGCTCAGTGACAAGTACAAGCTCTTTAATAAAGGTGGGAACGGCCGGTGACTCAATGCCATTCTCCAGGAGAAGATTGGCGAAATATCCCTGGAACAAGACGGAATCTAGAGTGGAAGGATGAACCGAGTCTCCCATGCCACCAGTGCAAGGTCCCAGAGCGGCACGAGCGTTGACAACTGACGAGCCATTGCCGGTCTGCACTCCGGACAGATTTCGGAAGCTTTCCTGCCAATCAACACCGACGCCGCGGCAGAGGTGATAGAACTTGTCTCCAGCTACAGGAGATTTCAATTCGCCAACTTGGCCAAGCGTGCGCGTTGGGTTACAGGCGCTGGGTCCCTGGACTGCTTGGACCAATCCTCGGCAATGCTCTGACCACTTGTCGTCGGCGGATACGGAGAAGATTCGGAATTCGTTCCACACAGTCGATGACGCATGGGCTGACCTTGGCTGTGGGCGAAGCGAGAGAACAATCTCGACGTCGGGGCCAGTTTCGGAGACCAGCAGGGCCTTGCCAATGCTGACGTTTCGCAAGCAAACACTTCCGATTGCGGCGGCCGGATTCTCCAGCTGGGTGTACTGCTTGGCAGCCTGCATTGCCATGGTGAGATAGGCGGCTGCCGGGAAAACGATCTGTCCCTGGATGACGTGGTTTCTGAGCCACGGGCTCTGCTTCAGATTCAAGAAGTGGCGCCATCGAGGCTCCACGGGATTCATGTCCGGCGACATGGCACCCAAGAGCTCATGGGGCAAGTGCTTTCGGTGCCTGTAATTTTTGGAGACTCTCGACTCTTGCCAAAACACCTTGTCCCGGTTGAATGGATAAGTTGGGAGGTCCACCAGCAGCCTCTGGGGGACCTTGATATCATATCTGTTGAGACGATGGAGGGGGATGCAGAGGCCTTGGATGTGTAGCTGCGACAGAGTCTCGAGGAAAGTCACCTCAGCATCCTTGCCCCTCGCCAAACAGCTCATGTAGTTGACTTGGATCTTGTCGCTTCCATACTCATTCACAATATTATTAACAGGCCCGCGCAGCTGGGAGTGAGGTCCAATTTCCAACAGAACCCCGAGTGTAGAATTGTCAAAAACCTCGTCAAGCATCTTGGACAAGCCCTGCGAGAAGAGAACTTGACTCAAGAGGTTATCTGCCCAATAACGAGCAGAAATCTTGCTTGAGTCTATGACCTCCTCACTCGAAACCGTGCTGAAGAAGCGGCAAGTAGGCGATGATGGGCTTTCTATACCTGCGAGAGCTTCCTCGTACGGCTTTTCGGCCGCCTTCATGTGGTGCGAATGGTACGCAGCCCCGTTCGTCCTCAGCTTGCGATTGAAGAAGCTGCCTGCATCGAGTGAATCCTTAAGCGCGTCAATGGCAGCAGCATCTCCGGAAACTGTCACGCTTCGAGGACTGTTGAAACATGCGATTCTCATTTCCCCGTGGGTCTTGGACACTTTCTCGATGTGGTCTTCAACAACATCGGGTCCGGCACCGACTGCAAGCATGGCCCCTTGCTGGTGCAGCTCGCTCGTCAACAGCTCATTGGTTACCTTGCCGCGGAAGTACGAGATGGCTACGGCATCTTCAAATGTAACAATGCCAGCAGCATAGGCCGCTGCGATTTCTCCGCTCGAGTGACCGATGACGGCGCGTGGTGACATGCCAAAGTGGGCCAGTAGATCAACGAGAGCTACCTGAGTGGCAGTGCACAAGGGCTGGGAGAGGGCAGGCTCGTCGATTCGCGACGTCTCGACGGGCTGGGCGAGCTCCTCCAAGAGATCCCACGGACAGCCAAGACGAGCAAGGTGATGCCCTGCCCTCTCCATCGACCGCTGAAACGGGGGGTAGCTGAGGAGTTGGCGACCCATCTGAGCGTACTGCGCGCCTTGTCCGCTAAAGACAAAGGCAACTCGCGGCTCTGCCTTGCCGTCGACCTTTGGTATGCGGCATGATTCCGACTCCATCAATCGCTGGGCCAGGTCTTGGGTGTTGGATGCTACAAAGGCTATTCTGTGCGGGTGCAGGCTTCGCTTCTCCAAGGTCCGAGCCAGGCGCAAAAGGAACAAATTCTCATCCACGTCTCTGGAGCTCTCAGCGAGATAGCGACCCAGATCCTGGCACATGGCCTGGCAGGACTTTTCGCTGGCCGCACTAAGCAGGAACACACGGCGGGCTTCTTGTTCGGGGAATGGCGCCAGGTTATTTCGGTATGGAGACGGAAGGGACAATTCCGCCAACGCATTTGTAACATGATCCACGATGACGTGAGCGTTTGTGCCACCGTATCCAAAACTATTATATTTTCCATGTGTTAGACTTTGTTCCTCTGGTCTCTTCCAGGATGTGTCGTGTCAGAGTTGGAAGACGTACCTATTGACTGAAATTCTGTACAGGGCTTGCTTTTCCAATTTCGTGGGTATCTAAGAGGCCATCGTCAGTCGAGAACATGGAGCAAATTGGGAATGGTTGGAAGACCCTACCCGCATGTTCCACTCCCCCAGTAGGATCTTGGGGTTGGTAATCTTATAGCTGGCTTGCGGTGGAATCATCTCGTTTTCGAGCATGAGAACAGCCTTGATCAATCCCGCGAGTCCAGCGGCAGCTTCAGTATGTCCGATATTCCCCTTGACTGAGCCGATAGGCAGGGGACCCTTGGACCAGCCCTTGGGCTCAAACGCAGCAGCAATAGCTCCGACTTCGATAGGATCGCCAACCTTGGTTCCGGTACCATGTGCCTCGACGTAATCGGCTTGCGGCGTCAGCGAGATTTGTTCGTATGCCCTCAAGATGGCCCTAGTCTGGGCTTCAGCGCTGGGCACTGTCAGCCCTGGTGTTCTGCCGTCTTGCGTAAGAGCAGAATTCCTAATGACAGCTCGGATGTTGTCGCCGTCCATCAAAGCCGCTGAGAGAGGCTTCAGCACGATGCCGGTGCAGCCCTCGCCACGACCGTACCCGTTGGCGCGCGTATCAAAGCAGAAGCTTCTTCCTTCTTTGGAGAACATGGACAGCTTGCTCTGATATACAAACCGCTGCGGGTCTAGCAGCAGGTTGACACCGCCGACAAAACACTGCGATGCTTCACCACTGCGTAGACTGTGAACGGCTTGATGCAGCGCCACCAAGCTCGACGAGCACCCAGTGTCAACAGTAAAGCTTGGGCCAAGCAGGTTGAAAAAGTAGGAAATACGATTGGACGAAATGGCTGGCCCGGTACCAGTGACCAGGTACTTGGGAGGCTGGCTGATGTCCCGTGTGGCGATCTCGTGGTAGTCGGTGGTCCACTGGCCGACATATACACCAGTATTGGAGCCCCACAGCGAGTCCATGGCGATGCCGGCATTTTCAAAAGATTCGTAGGCTATTTCGAGGAGGAGCCTGTGCTGTGGATCCATGGCCTGTCCAAGGGAGTTAGCATTCGTGCCAACGCTGACGCATCAACTACTCACATTTGCCTCCAGGGCATTGATGCCGAAAAATGAGGCGTCGAATGCACCGACGTCGCCGTTGAGAAAGTGGGCACCACCGACGTTTGTCTGCGAGTGAAGGTTAGCACTCCAACCTTTCTGCTGACAATGGGTCAGTCAATGTGGTCAACTCACGCTTTCGCCAATGGCACCTGAGGCATCTTGAAATGCCTTCATGTTGAAGCGCTTGCCGGGGCCTGGGGTCCACGCGCTTCGGCCAGAACGGATCATTTCCCAAAATCCAGATAGATCGCTCGCACTACCTGGAAGCCGGCAGCTCATGCCAATGACGGCGATGGGCTCGACGGGGGTGTGTAAGGTGTCATGGTACAGCGCTTCACTGTCCCCGAGATGTGAGCTCTGGGGCGTTGTGATGCGGGTTATGGGCTCGTCAGAACCCTGATCTGATGAGCTGGTGGGCATTTTGGGCGAGTGGAGTATCAATTGAGGATATGGGGGATGGAAAGACTACCCCTTGATGGGATATTCGAGATGGAAATTCGAGATGGAAGCTAGGGTGAGGCTGCCAGGGCACCGAGCGCGAGCTTTATACCAATTGGCACCCTGCTTTGCACCAAACAACATCTGATCAGTCAGCTGTAGATCTCTCGGGCTAGCTCATTCTCAGTTTCGAGGCCCTCTGCCCAATAGCCCTCCGACAGAACCACCCATTGACGATGAGGTTGACGCAGCGAAACAAGCCCCCCAAAGGAGTATACCAGATCGGGTGTTGCAATGGTTGATCAATTCGACCGCTCCAGATCACAGGGAGGGATCAGGGCCGCCGGCCGCCTTCAGCGCTAGCAACCCAGCCCAGCATCAACGCCATCTACTCAAGCGGCGCGGGACGAGGCTTCCGCGCCACGACCGACACCGGCCACCTCCCGAGGTGAAGGATATTCTACACGCCAAGCCCAAGCACATGGGTTGTAGCATTGCCGCCAAACGCAGATCTTAGCGCCGATGGACCCTGCTGCATCTCCTTCCTGCTCCCCAGTCTGATCAACACGCTCCCACGTTGCCCAACAGCTGTCTTACGCGTGTCAGTGGTATGATATGGGACTGCCGCTACAACGGGCGGGCACCGAAGCCATAGGGGCGGCGACAGGACATGACCCGGAGCCACAGACGGGCCGTTTACTCTCGGTGTCACAGTTTTCCGTGTCTTGTTTCAACTGAATCAGTCTTATCCCTTTGACTGCCGTAAGCCTCCAGTTGCGTACCCCGCCCCACATGACCCCGGCAAAAGCAAGGTGACCTCGAGTGACATCAATAACTTCCGGAATCAATGCCACTCATTTTACTATGTAATTTATTATTTTATGTGTTGGGACTTGTGGCAGTCAAAGGGATAATTTAACCTTCGCTGTTACTTCGGGAGAGCTGTTGCGCACGGCCCGTGGAACAATGGCGACGTTCCGGTTCCCTGGCTGTGGAGGACAGCGATATTCTGGCTCAAGAACGGGGCCAGATGATGATCTGCCGTTGCCCCACTGCATTGTTCATGACGTCGAGACCCAATTCACTTCCCTTCTGGATTGTACTTGTCCCATCCATCCATCTCATTGGCTCTACCAAACACCCAACCCCTGCAAGCGCGAGGCTAGCGACAGTCTTATTCCCCCAGCCGTGGTGCCGGCTGCGAACCAGAGGCGCCAGCGAGGGTCCGGCTGAGGTCGCTTAGGCGCCACCGTCCACTTTACTCGCAAATCTCACACGCAGAACATCTTTGCAACGGCCACAAACCAGCCGCCGGGCGCCATGGCGTCGCGCATCCAAACTCATCTAAGTGTCAAGTGTCACCGGGCTACTGTCGAACTTGTGGCGGCTGGCTCGCTGGCTTGACAGGCCGGAATCGAGCGTGTGCAGGATTAAGACAGCACAACCACGTTGACAACTCTGCTTCCCGGTCACTATACAGCCGCCACCCAGCCTACCATGTCTGACGCCAACAGCTCCTCATGACTTCATAGCGTCGGAGAGGCGCCCTTCCTGCTCACCACCGGAATGCGCAGGCCAACAATTAAGAGATCTACACATGCTAGCGCTAGCGTTGTTCCCCTTTTCTTCTTTTTTTTCTTTTTTTTTTCGTGCTTTGGTATGATCGGCGGCACCCGGGTCGTCTCAGTTTCTATGCAGAGGCTGGCGTGTCTGAATTTGTCGGGGCAGGTTCGGTATTACGAGCCATGCCTCAACACGTCGAAGGACAGGGATTAGGACCCGAAAAAGAGAAGGCAAAGGCAAAAAAAAGCTCTGCATCACTAAAAAAAAAACCGAAGCTCCCTGATGTCCCCATAGGCATTGACGGCACTCTTCTTTCCCACTGCTACTTTGAGATATATTTCCAAGTCTGCACAAAATTCTCCTCGGCAACAAATTCTTTCCCTTTGCCCCAAAACAAAGCCCTCCACCAGATGTGTCGGACCCTCAAAGAGGCCCTGGTTCCTCCAAGCCAGCCCACCAATGAGATTATCAAGCTCTCGACCATGGATCAGCATGCCCTGCGAATGTACACCAACTTCGTCCTGGTGTTCAAGACAGAACTGGCGCATGGCGTTTGCGGCGCGCTTCAGCACTTGGAGGAGGGGCTTGGCACAGCGCTCAGCCGCCATCCCGAGTTTGCGGCGACCGTCGTGCCCAAGCCTGGCAGCGCGAGGAGGGAGTTGGAACTCGAGGTGCACTCGGAATCCGGCGTGCCATTCAGGGTAGTGGATCATTCGCCCAGCAGTGGCTGCTGCGAGATGCAGCACGCTCGTACCTATCAAGAGTTGAAGAAGAACAACTTTCCTCTGACAAACATGCCCGAAAGTACCTTCTTCATGCCAAACGCGAACCCCGAAGATGAACTGCCGGCGGGAGTGCCTGGGCTTTTAATCCAGGCCAACGTGGTCGAGGGAGGGCTGCTCCTCGGCATCAGCTGGCACCACACCATCTGCGATGGACGGGGGATAGGCAATTTTGTTGAGTCGTGGGCCAAGGCAACCGCAGCTTCCTGCCTGTACGGAGACGCCGAGTGCCAGGAATCTTGGAACGCGGAAGCGTCGCAGCGGTGGAGGCTGAGCTGCGGCATCCGAGGTGCCACGCCGGCCGACTTTCCAGATTATGTTGTCGATGCCTCGTCGCGAGTGCCAAACACGGACCGGCCGCATCTCCTCGACTGCTTGTACATTCCTCCGCCCGGCCACGTAGTCAGCATGTGGCACTTTAGCAAGAAGGCGCTGCTGTCGCTCGTCAGCCTGGTCAATGATTCCTCTGCTCAGACGACGGAGCAGTACCTGCCGGTCGAGTCGCTCTCGGCCCTGGTCTGGAAGCATGTCAGCCTGGCAAAGAAGCTGGACGTTTCTTTTGCCGGGGGGACCTCGCTCTTTACGACCCGCGTCGACTACCGCCGTCGCGTCTTCCCGCCTCTGCCTTATTCATACATCGGAAACGCCAACCAGCCGGTGCCCCGTATCCGCGTCCCTATTGAACAGGTGTGCGCGCCGTCCGCACCTGACTCTCTCGCGTCCTTGGCCAGCTACATCCGAAGGGCCGTCGCCGTCAACGACAACAAGGTTGTGAGGAAGCTCATAGGCTACATCGAGACGTTGCCATCGGTCACGGACTTGGCCCTCAGCTTTGACACCTTTCCAGGCCCAGATGTTGCCATCACCGACACGTCCGGCTTGGACGCAATGAGTTGGGAGTGGGGGAGCTGCCTGGGCCGGGTTGATTGCATCAGACCCTTTGTTCGCTACAAGGGCTTTACAGCCTTTTTACCCCAAGACACAGAGGGAGGCATTCCGGTTTATCTCCAGTGTGACGCGGACGCCTTGGAGAGGCTCAAAGAAGATGCCGCCTTCACCAAGTTCGGAACGTTACTTTACTAGCGCACTGGTGGCAAGACGCTAGCACGTTTTTATTTTCAACGTCATACCCAAGCAGATTTAGCACCAGGTAGTTCACTGCGTGTAGTAAATAAAGCCGTTCATATCCGATCCCACGGATCCCAACGGTCGTTTAGAAATTGAGTAAGCAAGTCTCTACAGTTTCTATTGCACATCCCTTCTGTTTCACTTGCCAGATCCGTACTGTGATGTGGACTTCTAATTGACAGCGTGGTGAATCGTTTACTATGATTGGCTGTTAGCCTGTTCATGACTACTCATCTTCGTAATAGCATGTCTCAAAATGAATATCCAGCTCTCTTCCTCTTAACCCGTGGCCTGGCTTGCTATCTAGGTAATGACTCTCCCAAATCGGCTGCCACCGCCAGAAGGAGTGCTCCCCACGCGGCAGATAATGTTGATGTAGCTGCAAACCACATGTCAGGCCCAGCAGAGCTTCAAAAGACTCAGCAGCACAAGCCGCGTCGATAAAGCCGGCCGAAAAACAAGTTTCAGTACTGCTGCCATGTTGTTGACTTTTCTGCTGCAGCTCGTGGACAGAAGAGGCCTTTTGATGAGTGAGCGGGGTTGGGAATCATGCCGTGTGCAATATGGGCGAATTATTCTAGCTTCCAAACTAAACGAGGGCATTTTTACAGGCGAGGATTAACAATCCGAGGCATCAAGCTTGGTATTGCGTTACACAGCAATGACGAAACAACGTCCATGCAGCCGCTTCGAGTGGCGCCACCCTACACCCAGGTACTCAACATATCTTGGACCCACAAGACTGACAGCTTGTCAGGGTCAGGCAAATTGGGTGTAAAATAAAAAAACGATGGGTTCTTCAATGATTATAGTGGATGCAAAGTCGTCTTATTCGCTTATGACTCTCAATTTCTGCCTCGGTGCTCAAGAATCGACAACGTGAACGAGCGCCTGTCAGCCCCAGGGACAATACGAAGGTAAAAAAAAAAACCAAAACCCTAAAACGGGTTGATGCGTGGCTAGTTCTCCCATGACTACTGAAAGCCCAGACTTCTCTAGCTTTGTTGTTGGGAACATGCAGAATTCAATTCCGATTGTAAATTTGGAGAGCCCAAGAGCATTTTAAGACTGTTCCTTGTGTATACGAGCTTACGGGTGGATGGGGTGGGTGCGGAATCATGCTTGGAGTGCTAGCATGAAGAATAAACAACGATCGTTGTGGGCGACGGAGCGGAACATTCTAGAGTGAAGATGTTTTCAACAGCTATAGGTGGCTTCAATCCATGGTGTCTGACTTTTTCAGAACATGCACTTGGCCCTTCTTCGCACACATTGAAGTCATGGCAGGCCTAGCGCTCTGGCAACAGCCGTAGCCAGAACCACATGATTCAAGACTGAGTTGCCTCGGCTGTTATCAAACTGGATGCTGGTGAGGTATCTACGCAGTGGTTCGCGAGCAGTCGGGAAGGATATTCGAGTAACATACAAGAGTAATTGCTTACAGTAGAGTGTATGAACGGGTGCTTGTTTTATATGCGGTCTGAACTTGGCAAAACATCGGGAGCAATTTCCACTTGATGCCACAATATCTTGGTCAACTCCGGGGTAGGTGCAGAGGCAGATTATTCCTCGTTCACAAATAAAAATGCTAAATTTGAAATGCTAGGCAACAAGATTTGTGCCTGTCGTTTATTATAGTTTGATGTGTTGGGGTTGCCTCTGTGCACCAAGTGAAGCTGGCATAATGAGAGACAAACCCAAGGGATAGACATCACATATAGATCCCCTCAGGTACAACACTTGTCCTTAAGACAACACACACGATACATCACATCTTCTAACAAGGCTGCCTATAGGGGACATGAGGCCATTGTTAAGCTTCTCCAACAAAAATCTCGAGAGTGATGTCTTTGGATTGGGCTTTGCAAGCAAGGCGTTAGCAATCCAGCAGGCTAACTGCGCTTAAAATTTTTACATCATAACTGACATTTATGATAAGGAATGGGCTTAATATATAACTGGGGATCAATAGAGTACATAAAAATCAAATGTCCATAGGTAATTCGTTGTTAGTACACGACGGGATATGTGTTGCACAACTAAGATTACGTTCCTTTTGCGGATGTGATAATCTCATCTTGTTGTTGTTTTCTATCTCTTCTGCCTATGGGGATCTAGGGTATTGTGCGGTGCGGGTCGACTACGCTACGCATACCAATCAGTAGATATATTAGTCTCGTCTACTATTTTGTATGACACATTGGGGCCGAATCCGCTGTTACTCTTTGTCTTGCGCTTTCAAGAGCTCGGTATTAGTTGTGGTTGTGAGGTGGCTATAGTTGTTGCCTATATTGAGGGCGGTGAGGGTTATACTGCAAGACTTCATCGAGTAGCGAACACAGGCCTCAGCAACGATAATGTCCATCTGAGATCCCGCAACACTAGAACTGAGTAAAGAGACAAGGGAGCAAAGAGACTTTGTTCAAGAGATCGGCAAGCGGCGCCACAATGCTTCGATGATGAGTATTCGCAAGAGCATCGATGGGATGCACCAAGAGTTTGGGAAACGGGATGGGCGCAGTTGACTAGGGCAGTAGCCGCCTCGTGTGGCACTGGCTGAGAAGCACCAGAAGGAACGAGCTAGCTTTCCATGTCAACAACCCGAAAGCGCGTTCAATACAGCTGTGCGTGTGTAAAGATTAGTGTGTAATAATAAGGGGGCCACATCGAAGTTTAATGACGAGGGAATGGGATGAAAGTCGAGTCTAAATACCAGGTAGAGGCCTATATGTGAATATAAGAGCCGGGAGTAACATAGGTATACGAAACTCAGAGATAGGGCAGATACGGAAGAATTCTATATCAGCCAAGTTCCAGGACCTTATCAAAGTATCGCAGGCTAAGCTTCCGGCCCCAAAAGGAGACCTGATGCTGACTACCTGGTTGGGGTTGCATTATGTTCACGGGAGCTGGATTGGGTGACAGGAAAGACCTAGATGTTGAGGATCTAGAAATGGGATCTAGAGCGGACACCGGGCTGCTCCTCAGCTAAAGAGGCAAGCAGAGCTGATTAAGGCTGATGAAGACTGATGAAGGATTGATAAATAGCTGAGCCGAAGTTGAGCTAGCGAGCCAAGAGGTTATAAGGGCGGCTACCCGTGCCCGATCACGTAGCGCTTGTGTTTCGTCTCGTAATACCATAATATTTGGCAGTAATTTTCAACATCTTTGGTCGAAAAGAATGCTTGGAGGTGAAGCTTTCACCAGCGCTGTTCCTATTTAATTTAAATTGGGAGCTGCATACAAGTCTTCGTGACTCGTCGTCTTCTTAACAGTTACTTGCGCTCCTCAGAGGAAATACCACTTTGCGTGAGGAATTATTGAATACTTGACAATTTGGGTGGCGAATAAATTCTGCTCAGCAAACATACCCTCGTGGGAATAGTCTAGACTCACCAGAGATAGCTTCCATGATCTTTTTCTCGGCTTCGACGTGAGTTTGACGCAATGCGCCAGAGTAAATCCCTGGCGTAAGCTGCCTCTGTCATGGCTGCATATCCCTGCCAACTTTTTTCTTGTGTGAATCAAATTGATCGTCCTCTGATGACCAAAAAAGGGAACTGTTTCATCAGCTCATCCGCTTCCATCTTGAAGCAAAGAACACATTTTTTTGCAAGAAGAGTATCCTGAATCAAGGCATTTTTCATGCCGTTTTTTGACGAAGCAATAAGACCATGATGAATCATTGGATTATCTCCCTCTTCAGACCGATCTGGCCTTGTTATCAACTTTAATGGGTCGCCACCGCAGACTGTCTCACAATCTGACGTATCATTTGGGTGGACTTCGTCGAGGAATAGTTGTGCGGCAACGTTTTCGGTGATGATGGCGCAAATCCAGCCCATCGTATAGTCGTTAGGGTCAGACATGATGACAGCGGTCTTCAGGAACATTGTGTTCAATAAGAAGATGATAAAGGTGAGTATAGTGAAGGAAGAGAGAGAGGGAGGCGGAGGAGGAAAAGGATTCAGGCTGTGATGACAATAGCTGACGCATCAAGCTATGCACATCTTGATTCGTCCGTTCACACAAAGCGCTGAGCAATAACCTCCCTCACGAGGCAACATTCTTGCAAGGCAGATTTAAAAAATAAAATAAAAAGGCAACCAGACGAAAACTGGGGGGCTCTAGTCAAACACCATGTGATTTTAGCTGCGGCCTAATCGAGCCTTTCTTACTGATGGGCCCTCCGTGCAGCATTATGATGCTGGCAGTAAATAACTACTTGCCCCAATGCTCTTCTCTGCGCCATATACTCAATTCAATAGTTTTGAAGCTCCTGTTACTTGAAAGGGATCGGCAGGTCGTAGGCATTTGCTGATTCGATTACAGCGCTAATGTACAACGTAAATTCCCCTCACGGTTCTGATAAATCTGCAGATGAATGGAATAGCTTTCCGTAGATACACTCAGTCATATCAGAGATGCATTCAGCGTTGAAACTAAGAAAAGTCTGACAGCTTCAAACCATGCACCCCAGTCTCTGCGAGTAACAGCAAATCAGAGATATGATCCTCCACAGAGCATTGGTGCCACACCACTCGTTGCGGTCCTCTTCCAGGAAACGGACCTGCCCACGAGTAGCTGGCGCTATGCCCGCCTTTACTGTTTCTATCAACAGGAGGGCTGGAGATGGTCCAAACTCCCGAATGGTTCCCATGGGTACTGTCTTCCTCTGGACAGTAGTACTTGGGCGACTTAACTTCTCGCAACTTTTTGCAGGTTGCTACGAGGGTCAGATTGTAAAACGGCTTGGACGGGCGCGGCGAATACAAAGCACTTGTGTTCATGCCCTGGATCAAGGTACCCAGCAACATGGATCTACACCCGAGACTGCATCCCAGCTCTCCCTTGAGCAATCGACTTTCCAGGGCAGATAGGTCATCAACCAACTTTTCTAGTATATCTTGCCTCCTCTTCTCGACTTGTTCTGTTGGGGTTAGATGCAGTCTTGAATGGCAGGTCGATGGCATACCTAGGATTTTCGGGCGCAGTGGGAGACCATGCGTGGGCATATAATGCGCGATGCCCTTTATGGCTATGCTCGTCGAGTTTTCGAAAATGGCCGGTTCATTAAACACAAAAGCAATGAAAATCCATCTAACAAGGTCTTGGCACATGGAGGTGGGAACCTTCATCCTTAACTGGTTGAGCCAGCCTTTGGCGAAATACCAAAGCGCATCGTGGCACTCCAGGTCATCGACTACAACGGCAATCTTGGCAAGCAGTTCCGTCGCCAACACGTGTGGAATCACGCGAGTCTTTCCGTGGATGATATTCATGACTATCTCAAAGGCATAGCGGTCGAATACCGGCTCAAATCGCCAATGGTGGAGGCCATCGACCTCGTTTGGGGTGGACTCCTTGAAGTTCCCGGCAAACATCCTCTGGGCACGCCGCGATGCTAATGTCAGGTGCTTTTTGGAAACAAGAAACTTATTCTCGGAGAGGAGACCGGGGGTTCCGGTCTGGAGAGTAATCAGTACGTCGCCGCAGGGGTCGACCTTGCTAACTTCCAAAGACATGCTGTGGAGCGTTGGAGCAAAGGTTAATCTGAATGCTCTTCAGACAGCGGAATTTTGGGAATTCCTCACCTTTCTGGGGTTTTTCGAGTATGTCCACTGCAAGCTTATAACGGACGAATGGCAGATCGATGGGCTTACGGTGTACAACCTTGGCCACAAGGTGACGGTACGGAGTTGTTACCTTGAGCCAGCCCAAGGTCGGGCTGGGAAAGTGGGGTCGGCTCTTATCGATAAGAGAGTGTCGGGTGGCTTGTGCATCATGAATTAAGCAATTTGCACAATGGCAGGATTATTGCGGTTCTAAGTTTTGTGATTAATTCTCCGAATCTGTATGTTCAATAGAATTGTGTTATCGCTGCACAGTGATTTGCTTTTGTCTTAGGTTTGCATTCAGAACCCATGCACTCACAAATACGTCATGGTTCGATAGGAATGGTAAGCAACATAAACTATGCGCTCAATCACAATAGAGTTCCATTGTGGTGGGTAGCCCTTGAAAAAAAGAATTCCTCTGAAAAAAAAAAAAAAGTAAAAATAAAAATAAGCTTAGAGCATGGCAATCATCCATGATATCATTGAAGCTAACTATTCTATTCATGATGAAATCGCATGCCACCTCAACCTCACGTCGGCTACCCTAGATTCATAAAAGGCTTAATTTAATGCACGGCCCGTGCCTGACTTTTCGGCGCCTGGCGACCGTGCATAAAATTAACCCAAAACTCTATGACGCCTCATGAAACGGTGAGGTGAAGCTGCCAACGGCCTGCCCGAGGCTAATGGAGGGCCAAGTCCATTGTAGAGGAGCTCAAAGCGATGACGGGGAGGTAGAGGCGTCCTCAGCTTGGTGCATCCGAATGCCGTCGTTGAGTGCCTGCACTCTTCCACCGCAGCAAAGTCAGGCCACAATTGTGTGCGCCCGCCGCTCAGTCCAGGCCCCCGCCTCGCTTCTCCGTGGCTCTTATCATCCACTAGTGAATTTTTCCCCATCTCCCTCATCCGAATCCTCCACTCGTGCCAAAATCCGTGTTGATAAATGTTTCGAATTGTCGGGAAAAAGATAAGTCGTGACGTCATGACGGGATTCCGAAACTCCCGGCGCTGTAGAAGAAAAGCTGTTCTCTGTGTAGGGACACATGCCCTATGCGCTCAGGTGCAGTCGACCACGGTCAAGGGCGAGCCGTAGGGGCCGCAGTACCCTCCAAAGACTTTTGTCGTCGCGGCGAAGCAGTTGTTCACGTCGTTCGCATCACTAAAAAAACGACCCAATTATTAATCCTGTGCTTACGCGTACCCGACGTGCCCGCGGGTTCTTACCGAGCAATGGCGGCCGTGCACCAGTTCGGGCGGGTGCTGTGGATGAAGCCTTCGCGTGCTGTTGTGCGGAAAACTGCGACATTTGCCTGCTGGCCGTTAGACGAGGAGAATTCTCATGTATCTGGAAGTGGTGCACTTACTCCGTCTGTATGCGTGAAGCAGCACTCCGACAGGCCCTCGTCCTTCTGCTGCTTGAGCCAGGGAATTTGGATGGGAAGGACAAGGCCCGAGGCCACACCGGTGAGGAGGCAGAGCGAGAGCAACTTCATGATGGACGTAGAGAAGAAGAAGAGGCAATGTTTGTTGTACACTGAGAGGGAGAAAGTTGCAGATGGTGGTCGTGTGAGGTGCGAGACGTTGAATATTTATTCGCTGATAGCTAATCTCCAGGGCCCAGGCGCTACTGCTTCTGTCCACGTCATGGTCAATACGAGAATGGAGCTCTGAGCCTCTTTTCGCAAATCGGGACACGCGGCCCCTACCCCAAAGTTTAACCACGATACGCTTCAACTAAGTCTTCCCGCCAAGCTACGCCAAGCATTTTGCGAATTTCGCAGAACAGGCGAGGTGAGCGATGCGTTAAAAACGGGCATTACCGAAAGGTAGTAAGTAGTGCACACTTGCGGTTCAAAGACTTGTCCCCGCCCCCCCTTCACCCCTCGGCTGGGTTGATGTCTTGATACTATCTCTCACACTCCTGGCACCACGTCCACCACTGCTCCTCTCGGCGGGCTAGTATTCGGAGCTAGATCTGCTAGCGGTGCTTGGCGACGTAAGCCCAAATTAGCGAGTGGTGGCTGTGTGCCCACTCTTTTCGTCAGCAACTTGCAGGTCTAGCGCCAATCGGACTTTGCGAAGACGGATCCACTCCGTAAATCCGACGCGGCAAAATGT
This sequence comes from Calonectria pteridis, assembly GCA_022837005.1. Lineage (NCBI taxonomy): Eukaryota > Fungi > Ascomycota > Sordariomycetes > Hypocreales > Nectriaceae > Calonectria > Calonectria pteridis. The sequence continues at coordinate 22,006 of JAKZGU010000219.1, read as the reverse complement.
GGGCGCGTAGGACGGTTTAGTCGTCTTTCGATTTTCGCTCGATTCTCTCACTGTGAGGTCGAAAGCTTAATGGGGCCGCGGTTCATAACGTTATGCTTCCCCGCGGGCGGGAATAGGAAACCGTCCCTGATGCTTCCGTAGCCCAGCTTTCCGCAGATGAACACTTGCCATCATTAGGTTAAAGCTACGGAATTACCTCACATGACCTTGGATTGATGCCATGTCTGGCCGGCACTAATAGACTCAATTTCATTCATTAATTCGAGTGCAAAATATCATCCTAAGAGCTCATATCGGGGTTTTTTACTTGGCAAATCTTTTAGATGAGAAAAAAGGCACCGACAGCGGTTTAGGACTTTTGGCGCCCGCTTGTAGTCGCTTCATAACTGGCAAGGTATCGAGGGAACTTGGCGCAAACATGGGTAAGCGTTCCATCTCAATTTGTCGCTCAGTGGGTTTGGCAACCACGACGAGTTCAGGGCGAGAATCGATTCAATCTGGATCTTATCTCCTTCCATGTGGCTGTCTGTGGTTGTGTCTTTTTCTTTCGGCCGAACAGCATATTGGGGACACTCGCCCGAAAAGGTGACTCCTGATGGTGGATTGGACAACCAACATCAACCCGTTTGAGAACATGGCCAAAGCCAACTGGGAATAGATCAAAAACACCTTTTCGTGAATCAAGTGATTAATATTGGTTTATGGAAGGATATTGTTGCATCTAATCTGGAGAAGATGATCGCGACTTGACCAAATGCAGTCATGTCATTTTTGTTCCTACCCATCAATTATTCGTCATGATGGCACAGTTGCCTCCTTATTCCAAGGAACCGTGATTGTTGTTGAGATACACGCAGGCCCTGGTCAAAGTGGATGGCCAGGCAATTAGGAATCGAGCCGCACGCATCTATACACTCGTTGAACGTCGACTTTGTGTGTCCTGACCTACGACGGCGTCTGAGCCGCCCGCGTAGGAGAGATCGCACTCGTGCGAGTACTCGTGGCCGTCGCTTGTGACATGGCTATGGTCGGCCAGGTCGTGACACTGCGTTGGGGGAGGCTGGGCGTGGGCCATGACTATCGCGGTGGAAACGATGGTTGATGTTGTGGGGATGGTAACCGACACGCTGATCGTGCTAGTGATGTCTTGGGTGACGGCCACGGATGCGGATGCGATTTGATCAAACTCAACCGCGGACGTGATGGTTGTGGCTTTGGTCACGGTCTGGTGGATGAAGAATGGCGCTGTGATGGTCGTGTATGCCTGGACTGTTGTTTTATGCGTGGCCACGTCTGAACGGGTGCTAGTAATCGTCTTTGTCTGCGTGAATGTCTCGGTCGTCGTTACTATCTGCACATGCACCTTTCCACCTCCTACGATGCGTGTCGAGGTAGTGGTGACTGTCTTGACAGGACCCTGGACGTAGGAGGTTGGGTGAGCCGTCTTGGTGACGACTGCGACTGTGTATGTCTTGGTTGTATAGCTGATTGTAGGATGGAAGCCGAGACAAGAGCAAGCATGGTTCTTGCATTCGTTGTTGTACGGCCCAATGATTTTCTCCAAAGCGAGTGCAATGGAGACAGGCGCTTGGGTAACGTTTTCCACCTCTCTTTTGCTGTTTAGCTGTATATTTTGACGGGCTTTTATTTCCCGCAAGGGGCTCAAGGAGGCAAATGCGACTCAAAGCAAATGGAGCGATCACTAGCCTTGAGAGTTGGATTGGGCAGAAGTTTCACCACCGATGTTTTGAGTGGATGCTCTAGGGACATTGGGCTGAATTGGATAGCTTAGTAGATGTTAGTCTTCTGACCAACTGTATAAGCTTGAAATCGGATCGCCCCAAGGTGGCGCCCATTCCATTTACGGGTTTAGCTTACCAGTGAGTCGGTCTCTAATCTTCCTCCAGTTAGTGTGCAACATGAATTGAGATGCGATCACTGGATTAGAAAGACGCAACAAGAACGGGAAAATAAAGGTTTTTGTTTTCACCTTGATGCGAACCAGTCCCGTCATGTCCAGCGTTATTTCCAGAATTCCCCAATTAATTCCACATATTTTAGGGGCAGCGGCATACTAATGAAGGCTCCTGTAGTCTTTGCAGGTTCCGTGATGGCGTGGGCATGAAGGAGATGGCTGTCTTTTTCCTCTTGTTTTGGCCCAAAAAAGATTGACACAAAGCTTAGAAGTTTGGATTCCACTCGGATCGGAGCGCCTTGTCGGTTGTTGCGAGTTCCTAAACGCACGAATCGAAAATCTCGGAGCCCCTTACCGATTGTTGTCCAAATGCAGCCAGACATGATGATTAGCGACGCCTAGCTGTAAAACCTCATTTCAGATGAATAGTATCAACTGGGAGCTAGAATTCATCAGGTTGTCTAGAAAATACTCTCTACTTTGAGGAATCAAGCTAAGTGCACTCGGTGTACTCTCGAGGGTTGGACATGGAGGAGAATCGTGTCTGACGAGTACCTAAGTAAGAACTGTGCTTGGGCCATTTTGCGCTGTTGTTGATTTTACGGCGGGACGAATGGCAAAACGTGTCTGCTGCCATCGCTGTGGTTCAAACCAGCGGGGGATCATCTCTACGGTTGTATCCAGTTTTAAGCTTTACATCTCCAACTGATTCCCTATAGAGATGTCCTTGTGCCGCATCTTTTTGGCGTGTTTGGGCTGGCCGTTGAATTTGGGACAAGCAGCGCATTCCCGGGTAAGGCCGTGAAGGGTTCGCCTAGCGTCGCCTACGGGGCCGCACACACGAAGGTGTCGACTGCAATGCGACCAGGGGCAGGTGTGATGGAGAAAGTTTTAGGCTTGTCGCAGAGCTGATTACTTTGTATTTGTCTCGTGCGTATCGATTTGTCGTCATCGCACTTAATTGTCATCATTTTCGGCGTCGCCGCCGAGCATGGTCGCGTTTCACGGAGCACGACGGAAGCCCTCTGCGGCCGTGACGCCCCGCAAATCAGTTCCGCCGCACCGCTCCGAGGGAGCCTCTGTCCGGCCTCAATTGACCAGCCCAATCACGAGTGTTGCGAAAATAAATGCACACTTGGGATCGAGATCCCATGCTGGTAACTCGGATGAAGATCAATATACTTTTAACACCTGATGTGCCCTGAGGACAAGGGAATTTATTTGCGGCGCAGTTCACCAGTTGCGCGGCGGCGGGTGCGGCATGGCGGCGTCGCTGCGGTGAGTGCGGCGTCTGCGGCATAACCGCCGCCCTCCGACGTCAGCAAAGCGGCGGCCACAGGAACTGGGCTGTCGCGCTTTGGAAAATCATGCAACAAAATGACGTGAAAAACTCTGTCCCTTCCCGTCTTGTCCCGCATCCTCCTTTATATAAACGTCCCTGGTCAGCGGCCTGTTAATTGCATCCTCACTGCTGGGACATCCACATCCACATCCACCACGAACACCACCACCACCACTCCCGCTTCAAGCTCCACTTATTTCGCCTCACACCATTAAACAACAACCACCACAACAACAACCACAATCATGAAGATTCTCACCAAAGAAGAAGAAGCTGCCCACTACCGCGAAGTCGTCAAGGGTGGTCTCATCGGCGGCACACTGGGTCTCGGCCTGGGCCTTGGCGGCGTCTACATTGCCTCGAAGCGATGGGCATCTTTCAGGGGTCTCACCCTGCCCTTCAGGGCCTTCCTCGTCACCTCCACAGGCACCTTTGGCGCCATTGTCAATGCTGAGCGGTGGAGCATTGCCTACCAGATCGCCCAGGACCCCAGGCGCAACTACACTGACAACGCCGCCCGCACCGCCCAGCTCATCCGTGAGAACGAGTCAGCCTACGACCGTTTCCTCGAGTACGGCAAGGAGCACCGCTACCAGATCGTCTTTGCCTCGTGGCTGGCTTCCATGGGCCTCGCCTTTGCCATTGTCAGCCGATCACCGATGAACACGGCCAACAAGGTCGTCCAGGCCCGTGTCTACGCCCAGGGTCTGACGCTGGCCGTGCTTATTGTTTCTGCCGTCTTCGAGATGAACGACGCCAAGACGGGCAGCGGTCGCTGGCAGACCGTCCGAATGATTGACCCCAATGACCCCAAGCACGTCATTGAGCAGAGGGTCCACAAGGAGGAATACGAGGGCCAGGACCTCTGGATGGGTAAGTTGTTTCCTCACAATGACAAAGAAGAAGAGGCTAATTGGATTCATAGACATGGTTGCCGCTGAAGAGCGACGTCTTGCCGCCAAGGCTATCCTCAACGAGAGCAACTAGAGGGAGAAATGATCTGACTTTTTACTGAATCTTTCATTTTCCTTTGTTTAAGGGTGCATATGCATTTTGGGTGTTTAGAAACGGGTCTTGTACTAGTAGACATGAAAATACAGGTGCTTGCATTGTTTGGGGAGGGGAGTTATAAGTTTGATGATATAGAATGACAGATAATATCACTATTCGTTCACACCGCCATGATATTCTAAATGAGAATAAATCAATTAGTTACCCGCAAGAAACCACGGTGCTTTTGTATAGATGTCTAGGTTCATGTGATGTATTCTTAATGAGGGTAGTTTCTTGAGAAGGACACGAGTCACGGCTGGCTGAAGACCGAAAAGAATGAGCATGCGAGCAATGAGAACCCCGCCCAGCCTTATATTAGCGACGAGAACGGGCAAGCTACTTCTCTACCTCATAGGAGCTCTCGGATGTCGGTACTGGCCTGACTGTCCATGTTCTCGGATGCAATTGACGTCACCCTTGGCCAGGAAACAAAGCTTGGCACACGCTAGCCAGGACATGGGAAAGGAACCAAGTTATGCATAAATGCTGCATGTAGTAATCAGATAATTTAACTTCAGGAGGCAAATCGAATGGGGGTTAGTTTCATTACCCTGGTCCATATGCAGCTCGAGTAGTTAAGGCGGCTCGGTAGTGCCCACCCTCCCACACAGGCGGCCTAAGACTAATTCGTATGCTTCCACGATGATGGTCCCATAAACTTGGAAAGAATGTCCTAGAAACAAGGAATAAGGAGCAATAAGTATTGGTTGCGTAGCAAGAGTTTACAATAAACATCCTTCATGGTGTCTAGCACCACCGAGAAGAAATCACCTGTCGACAGAACATCATGCAGCAAGCTCTGTGTCAGCTTTTTTCTCCATAGAAGTGGACCCCGGCGTTTTATCACTGTCTGGTATTTGGCATCGAATTATGTCGAAGTCCTGTTGAAATTTACCCCGTTAGTTATCAGGGTACATGTAATTTGTACGTGAGGAAACTTACCGGCCCCTTAAATGATGCGTCATAGAACCAGCATCCGGTCAAATGGACTGCGAAGAAAAAAATGAAGATAGAAACGTAATCTACAAAAAATTAGACATGCGCCAAGAATTTGGGCTGGACGACACACCCATCAGATTTACTCACGGGGAGGGAAGGCGGAAAGCCGAAGAACCGTGGCTCATCAATACCGATTGCGACAGGATACCGAGACGCCCGCTCACGATTGAGGTAATGAGAACATACAAAACAGCCGTCCAATTGACAATGATACCGGGAATTGTACCCAGTCGCCATGGGGTTTCGGTCGACTGGAACTCCTTCAAGGTGGCCCGTCCCCTCACCAACGGCACGATGATTGGGAACGCATACGGTGCAGGACGCGATGAAGGCGTTAAAAGCAACATTTGGGCCCAGGTACAGGAGAACGAACAAAACATTGAAAACAAATGTCAGGACGATCGTGATCACTCGGTTGATGTGGTCAAAGTACTTGCGGAACGGCGTTCTCTTATCACGGTCCATGGCGTACAGCAATCGGCTGACATTGGTGACGGATCCGCTCGTGCCACCGATGAAGCAGATCGTTAACATCAAGCACATTATACACGCAGCTCCACGACTTCCTGTGGCCTGGAAGAGAGCGATACCACCGTTCCAACTAGTTTGGGTTTGAAAACGCGTAAAGACAAAGGCTGCACTTATTTTATCCGCCATGGTCAGCAGCACGATGCTGACTATGAAGACTCCTAGGATTGACCTGTATAATCGAACACAGGTCAGCAAGATTTGAACAGAGGATATGAGACCACAACTCACACCCTAAATTGTTCCATACGCCAAGGATACGATTGCATCAAGTGTTTAGAGCGGTCGAGAATGTCAGGATGGCGAGAAAGAGGAGGTATGTCTTCCATGCTTGGACAACGTAACGCTCACTAGAGGCAATGGCGGCGGCTGCTAAGACAAACTGTGCTGGAGGAAGATGAACTTGGATTTCGCAGACGCGGTCGAGAAATTGACCCACCTGCGAAGAAACCTTCAGTTGTGACAAGGGTTAACCAGCCGGCGATGTTGGTCCAGCCGACGTAGAAGCTCTGTTCAGTCAGCCGATATCTACGTAGAGTCATGCTTGTGTCATTACCAAGATCTTCTTCCACCTTTGGGAATTTAGTGCATAAGTGAACTGATACTGGCCGCCCGCCGCGGGCCAGATGGAGCAGAGTGGAAGGAGGGCGAGGCCAATAGTGATATACTTTGTCTAGGTTCGACCGAGAGTTAGCTGACCCTGGTTAAGCCGTGCCATGATCAGTGTGGGATGGCGACTCGGCTAGATCTACACCCCACCTTTACCCAGGTCTCGATTGCGGGGTCAGGGGGGAGAATCTCTTGTCCTGCTTATGAGAGACCAGAGCTGAAGGAGGAAATAAAGGATAAAATTCCTCGATGCGGTATAGCGATAGTCGTTGATAGCATCCATCCAAAAGACGGACGCAACCCACTGCATGTTCAGTCAGGGTCGGGTTTCTAATACCTGCGAGGAGAAACATCATCCACGCCCGTCACCTCGCCGTTGAACACGGGAGCATTCGTGTTTGCGCCGAAATCTAGCAACATGGAAATAGCGCCGCTGCCAATAGCAGGATTGAACAAGATTAGGCTCTGCAACTTCTCCCAGCCATGAAGATCTTCAACTTTGGAGATTGTTCGCTTCAGAAAATCGTACCAGACAGTCTCTGGGCGGACTTGATAATGGATGAACCTCTTTTGGGCCGTTGTTGTTGTTGTTGTTGTTGTTGTCCAACAGGTAGTGTAACAATTTAGACGATGTGTAGTCCTGGATGTAAGACGTGTGATTTCGCAGACTCCCGAAATATTAAAGGCCTAACAATATTCTCCCTAGGCTTTAGAGATGAGCTCTATGGCAATAACCCCAACCAGTCCATATCATTAAAGTCTTGGCTAATCCATTGATTCAGGGCAGAATTCTCATTGAATGAGTCAAATAGCAATGAAGTGGCATGTTCATTCTGGAATTCGCTGTCGTTATCTATTCACTGTTAGCACATCGCGAAGACTGATGCTTTTTTTTTTTCAGCTCTATTACCATTATTCTCTGACCGACACGTTTTCTGTCTCAACTCTTGCAACACCAGAGTCGCCCTTTTTGCCGCCTTGACTTGATCTTTATAATGTTCCAAAATGACAAGACAGCTGTTCCACGACGCTTCAAAGACAGGCGCGGTCGTTTCCATATCCACAGCCGGACAAAGTCGCGCTGCTAGGATAATCACGGCCGAAGCAAACGTGACTTGGTCTTCAGTCAGCTGTCTTCAATACTCTCATGTTCCTGGACAGAAGCAAACTCACAGTAAACCGAATGCCATCCGGAACTTCGATGGGTCGATTCAAGATGGCTGTAAACAAGGTTGATGAGATCGTGTGCTGTTCTGACACATTGTTTGCAGAGTTGCTTGAGTAAAAGCTCATCAACTGTCTCTCTGTCTTGCGCCAATGGTGAATTTGTAAACAAGGAAGGGATTTTTGTTGTCAAGTACATGAGAGGCCGCAGCAACAAAATGCGAGTGTATAGATATCTGTGTCACGACAATGTTAGATCCTGCTTCCGCAGTTTATCACGTACTGACCTGCAACGCAAAATTTGTTGTTGAAGAACCACGCTTGGCTCTTGCTGGCTGGTCAATAGAAATGAATCGGACGCTATTTGCAAATATTCCGGTATCGAACTCGCAAACTTATCAAGGCGTCTATTTAAACCCATTACGTCGGAAATAACTTTTTCCAAGTTTCCTTCGCCCTTTGCTATCGTTGTGAGATGGTATTGTGAGTGAACCGAGTAAAATGAGGAGAGAATGTCGTCTAAAATGATGAATAAGTTTGAAGAGGAGACAAAGAGTCCCAATAGAGGTGCTGCATTCATCGGCTGTTTTCCTTCGCCATCGACCTGCAGATATTCATCATCGATTAATGATGGAATTGGAACCTTCCAGTTGGTCGATATCATAGCAGGCCTTCCAAACGTCATACCTAGTAGTCTTTCAAGAGGGTTAGCATCCATAGATCTTCAAGCCTCGAATGATTGATCCGTACTTGTCAAGAGAAAAGCATGTATACCAGACCCGACGCCGCATTTCTCGGTCGAGTTGGCTGATGGGTGAATTAGGTGGCTCGAAATGAAGACCGAGGCTTTGCGCCACTCGAATTGCCAATCCGACGATGTTCCAACAGCGTGTTGCTTCATGGCTTGATTGAAGAAACACCGCTGTCAGGAGTAGCATTTGCACAGCTGGAAATGACATGGAGTCCAGCAACTCCAAATTGTAGACACGCCTCGAGCGCTGATAAAATTCTTGGGCAAGCGTAGGCCTCTCAGTGTCGGGCACCAACTCACTGTATTGGCATCCGAGAGCAAAGATGATATTCAAGGTTGAGGAGAAGGTGGGCTCATCGAAGCCGCCCACGAAAGTGGCGGATTTGTCCGTCTCTGAGTCTGACCACAGCAATGCATATCTTCTCATGAAGGAGTTTTTATGCAGCACTGGGAACAATGGGTGGACGAATTCCCAAAAGCAGCTCAGAAAATTGTCCGATACTCGTCGAGGAGGATAGACGGCTGCAGTGGGGTCTTTTTCGCGTATTATTTCCGGGCTCCGTTGATGCGATTGCTTGCCAGTGGCCAATCCCAAACCCCAAGTAACAGGGTCTGCGGCGTCTTTGTTGTGGGCTTTGGGCAGTCCATTGGTTTCATTGCTAAGCATCCGGACAAAAGCAATGGTAGAGGAGGCCCCGAATGAACCTCCGTCATCAATCGAAGAGACTGTAGCGAGGCCGTCGATTTCGCCTGAAGTATGTCCAGCATCAAAGTTGTGAGCTTGGGGGGTATAGGTCCAGTTTCCGGCTGCCAGCTTTGGGCTAATGCCGGAAGGCGGCTGATGGATCATGCTGAGTGGAGCACTTGAATGAGGGCCAGGTACGGGTTCCACTAATATCGAGGTAATGATGTCAGTACTTGGGATTGTGTCATTGATTGCGGAAGCCAGGGCTTACTTGAGCCGCTCGATGATCTGCCGTCCGGTCTTTGTTCAAGTCGATCAAGTCTCTCTTTAAGCTGTTCGATAGTACTGTCAAAATTAGCTTTGTAGAAAATGTTGAACTGTGCGTTGCGGGGAGAAATACCTTGTAGAAGTCATCGGACTGTCATAAGCACATTTGTCGGCAACACCACGCCTCTGGCATGGCGAACAAGCTGGTCTCTGGCCATCACATCGTGTCTTGCGATCTTGGCACGTCTGACAAGCTCTTTGTTTCCTACGGCGCTTCAATTGTGGTCGACCTTGCGCGTCTCGGCTGCCGTTACCCGATGGTGCTGCTTCCATTACGCTAGGGCAAAGTCATTAGGCTTGACACGTATTTTGACGTAGGTACAATTAAGCCTCACAGTTTACACAAAAGAAAAGTCGATATTGTTCGGGAGAGGGTAGATTGGCAGTGTGCAGGGATTGCGTCACATCTCTCGAGTAGATCAATCACGAAATGCATGCCGGATCGTCGGCATTGGGCGGCGCCCCGCCATCGGATAAAGCGGCTAACGATCCCCCACCCCAAACCAATTGGAGCACATCACTGGTCAACACCATTTTCACAGTCATAAATTCGTATATTGTCTCATACCTTTTCGGCTTCCTAATCCTACATCAACGAGCGTGCTAATTGATCCTTCCCGCAGGTGCACATGAATGAGTGAATACCACCAAAGAGGCAGTAGTTCATCTAGTGCTTAGACAGCCTCTTGTACAAGTCTTCTTTTGCGCCAGTGCAGATTTTGTCGATGTTGGCATTCGAGATGATGGCCATTCTCTCGTTGATCTCCGATTCAATCTTCTTGAAGTCCTTTCCGACTCCCTCTGCCCGCCATTCGTAGCAGTCTCCCACTCTGCGGCTGCTCTGGACCAGCCACTGGCATCGCTCCCGTCGGCATTGGTCATAGGCTTCAAAAACAGCCTCGATATCCTTTGCGCTTTGCACGCGCTCGTCTGCAAGCAGCTCTGCCAAAACAGCGCTGTCCTCGATGCAGAAGCCCGCTCCAGAGCCGTGATGCGGGGACGTGGCATGGGCGGCGTCACCAGCAATGCAAATGCGGCCGTTGGCAAAAGTTGGCATGGGGTGGTCACCGGTATCAAAAATTGCCCACTAGAAATGGAGATAGTTAAGACATTGTACCTTTAATGTTCCTTGATGCTGAGGATACTTACCACAAGGAGTTCTGGCTGAGTCAACTCCAGGAGGCCTCGGACCTGTGGACCAAATCCTTCAAAGTCTCGGAGAGCGTCCTCTCTGGATGCCATCTTGGTCATCCTGGGTGCAACCCAAGGTTCGGGGTTTGTTTTGAATGCGACAATGTTCAGCTTCTCGCCGTGATCGACAGGGAATGTCAAAACATGTGCGTCTTGGCCCATCTAGGAATTGATCAGCACCACGCTCACCATTCGGTATCGAGCGCAACCCTTCACTCACATACATGACCGCGTTCTTGGCGTGTTCTTCGCCCACGGTTTCAATAGCCTTATCCATGGGCACTAAGCCACGGTACGCGTATTTGTGGGAGTAGCTGGGGTGGACCGAGGGGTGCGAGGCGCCAACCACAAACTCTCGGACCTTGGATCTGATTCCATCGCAGCCAACGACCGCAGTGGCAGACGCCGTGGTTCCATCGACAAAAGTCAGGACCAGCTCACCGTCGCTTCCTTCGGCAATGTTATCCAGCTGCTTGCCAAAGTGCGCATTTTCTGGAGGAAATTCCTTGACGAGCTCATCGAGAAAATGAGCTCTGTGGACACCATTTTGCCCAAGGCTGGTGCTAATTGAGAAGGCCACCTCGGGGCAACTGCTCGCCATGCCATCAACGTAGTCGAACCAAATTTTCTGCTTGCTGGGCCATTCGTTCCGGGTGCAGACCGTCTCAAACGCGTTGTAGACACCTGGATGACAGCACTGCATAGCTCGAATGGCGTTAGGGGCAAAGGAGACACCAGCTCCAATTTCTTCAAATCGAGCAGCCCTTTCGTACAACTGAACAGGGATGTTGCGATGGTGCAGGGCGATTGATAGAGTGAGTCCAGCGATGCCGCCGCCGACAATGGCGATGTTGAAAGACTTGGAAGGGCCGTTTCCGTTTTGAACTCCAGGCATTGTGAGATGTTGAGGCTTGAAAGAAGAATTAAGGGATGAATTTATCGGATAATGGGCGAACTAAGTGTGCAATGGCTTTCTTGTTGTAGTCTTGGGCTTGTATTCTTGAGTTTCTTGCTGACGGGAAAGATGGAAGTGATCCCATGTGGATTTCTTATATAGAATCGCTTGCACCAGTTCACATGAAGGTGAACATGTCAATAATATCAAGCTTCGGGGAGATAGGTGTTATTCCCCGAAGTGGCGGGGCCACCCCACTACCAGGTCCTGGAAAACCGGCAGTTCAGCTTACACAGAGATGCCTTCCCCGATAACCATACTATTGAGATTTTTAAAAGCCTGAAAGAAGAATTCTAAAATTTCCTGTCTTTTTTTGTAGAGATAGAGTATGGTGTATTTCACAGGACGTAAGATGATGAAGAGCAACGTGCGATGTCAGCGCTTTGCAGATCCGAGACCGTGATAATACTCTTCTTCAATTGCATAGTACGATGGTATGGATATGATCCAAAAAAAAAAAGAAATATCCCATTCTATCATAAAAAAAATTGTACATGGCATATACTACTAGCCAACTGAATTCAGATGCGTCGGCGAGAGGTCTCGATCTAGGTTAGCTTGGCTTCCAGCCATCGAGGAGGAGTCGGCTGAGGGGTGAATGTGACGTCGGATGTCGGCAGCGTCGGGGAATAATTGTGGGGTAAAATTTCCGCCCAGCCATGATCCGCGAAATCCGAGTGGCCTTTGGTGATGCAAAATGCGGCTCGCTTGGATTGTGGCGTAAATCATCATCATGATCGTCATCGCATCACATGTCCTTGAGGCATATTGGAGAAGCATCTTGAGTGTTGGTGTCAGTCCCTTTCTGGGTCAAGCGCTGACCGTGAGAGCCATTCACAAACCCGACACTTATCGTACAATACACAGAAGTGGGGTTGGTAACGTGGTTACAAATTGATTTCTCAAGGGAAAAAGGGTTGTAGGGCTGATTCGAAGATCTAGCATAGGGCAAATCGGGAAAAATACATTTCAGACGTCATCGAGTCTGGTATCATTGATTTGCTTGTACTATCGAAGAGATCTTCATCGTGGCCACGGTGAAATGTATCTCGTATCATTCATCCCATGACAAGATTCACATTCTCTCGTTTTTGAGCCTCCCAGCGGTGCTTCTGCACTCGCCCAATCGCTTTTCTATACGCCACTCTGTTTTCGTATTCAAGCCATAACACGTGGTAATATTCGTATAGGTCGTTGTGCTGTGGTCGTTCCTCGTAGCCCCACTCGTCCAGGACTTGCTGGTACTGTTTCCAATCCCGCGCATTGTTCGGAACGCAACCTAAAGCGACTTCAACAAGCTCTACTAACATTTTTGGAAAGGGTCCTAGCCTAGGATGGTAGGATTCCGACAGCGGCAGTTTGTTCAGCCTCAGCGTGCCAATCCAAGTGTTACCCTCATCGCGCAGCGAAATGACGAGCCCATCCCTCCTGAAGTGCTGAGAAATGACTTCTCTCGTATATAGGAATGCTCGCTTTGTTCTGCAAGAAACGAAGGGTGCGGCCTCCTGTTCTACTATGGGATTCCACTTGGTCGGCATTGGTATTGGATACTAAAATTCAGACTCAGGCTCCAGATGATGCCTGTAGAAATGAGTCGAAGGCTTGCCAGGCTCTGGGCTCTCAGCAACTTTTCTTGGCTCCGTACAAGACGTATCCTCAATCTTGAACCGGGTCCATCCCTTAGGGCAGGGTGTGTCGTGGGTTGCACATTGCTTGTACTGGAGCCGGCTACAGTCGATCTAGACTCCTGTGTCGCAGGGGGCCCTGAGCCATTTCCATTTCACAAGTGGTTTGATCCTATCCAAAAACATTGACCCTACCTATGAGGACCTCATATTAAAAGTTCCGAGGCTGGGGGTCAGGAAAACGGAGCAATCGTACCCTTCCATCCAATGCAGCTCCAGCTATGCAAGCAACAGCTCTGCCCGGCCTTTTTCGCTTCCCACCGGACCAGCGTATTTTGAGGCTCCTACAAGATTGTAATATGAAAAATTGCGGCAGGCAGACTCGAGATAAAGTCACCATCCCAGGTCCGCGAAAGCGACTTTAGAATTCCGGTGAATGTAGTCAATGTACCAAGGGCGTCCTTGGGAAACGTCAAATCTGAACAATGCGCAGAGTGTCCACCCAAAGGTATCGCTCCCCGAGTCATTCCACACAAGCCATGGCATCACGTGCCGTCCTTGGGATGGGGGTTTTGAAGCCATGGAAGGCCAATGATCCGGTCTTCTGCAAGTCGGAAACATTGTCCAGCAGCGTCATGAAAACCGCCGTTCCTTCCCACACGTAGCTCAGAGCAACATATTGATCGGTGGTAGAAGAATGTACAATGCACCGGCGCCAACGTCGATGATCCATGTCGGCCTAGTATTATCGCCGTGAACTCCTGATCCATATACAGCCTCATGCGAAGAGTAACATTTTTCCTTCCAGCGCTTAGGAAGACTGTACTCGACCCAGTTCCTGTCGACCAACCTCACTGAATATTTTGAGGGTTTGGCATTGTTTGAATCATCCAACAATTGAAACTCCCCCGATTCGTACCATTCAAATGATGCTGCGTTGCTGACCATGCCAGTGAATTGTACATGATCATGCCTTCTCAAGGCTAAGATGCGAGGATCGACGTAATCAGGGCGGGGTGGTGGGGGCATTGTGATTTTTTCAGCTGAGTCAGGTTGTCCAGGGTTACGTGATGCTCCTCGAATCCTCGGATATGTAGAGGAGCACGTAGCAAAAAAGAACAGCTTCTGGCAAGTTCTGCATTAAAGACCTGCTGTTATTCTCTTCGATCTACGCGGAGTGGATTATGAGCGCGACTTACTGGCGCTTTTGTCGCACGGCGCTTTTGCGTTTGCCTTGACTTGCGGCGCATAGTACACCGGTCAGACTACGGGCCTAAAGAAACAGTGCGGGTGGTAGGGAAGTTTTAGGTAGATGCATATGGCTCGACTGTCATTTTATGGCCAGCCTACAGGGATGATGGCTGTTTACAGAGGGCTTGAGTGATTGAAATGGAGACAGTGAGAGCGGGCGTACGATATGTGTGGATGCCTGAATTTTTGCCTCAACGTGATCTCGGTGCTGAATGTAAGCAAGCAAAGAACAATCTACAATAATCACGTGTTTATTTACAACTTTTCATAGTTTTAACAGCAATTGCATATTTCTTATATTTATGTTTATGACAATATTTTTCCTGCTGTCTGTCACATCAAGGGTGTAATGACATGATCGTCAAAATCGATGCACTCGAGCAAAGCTTTGCTAGAATGGCCCCAGACACACTCTACAGGTCTCTTTTTTCTCCTGGACCTTCCAAGCGCCATGCACAGTGTTGCTGAGATATGCAAATACAGAGAAGCTCCCAATCACTGCCTCGGATGGATGATTTTAAAACTCAATGCTGAAGTCAAAGTACGCAATTAGACCCGCTTTCAATCTTACCCGAGCATGCCTGACTCGTATCCGCCATGTGAAGTGGACGTCTCCGGATTAGAGTGTCGCGGCTTGAACTGGAGAAGACCCTCGACCAATTAGACCTGTCTTCTCGTAACCCAATCTCGCTTCAATTTAAGTTTCGTCACCCAGCTGCCCCACCTCTTAAATCGGGATTCTAGACTACAGCCCCCAACCGACAGTTAGCGTATCTCGTGGCCATGTGAAATTTGTTGCCGTAACAACATGCACTGAACAGAATATATCAACGTTTCCACTATCTACTTGTTTCATTTTCGCCCAGTTCCTTTTGCTACACTCTCACGCCCCTTTCTTCTTTTGTCGGTGTAGCAGAACTCCCTCCAATCTTGTTCGAGTCCAACGTTTACGTGCGGTTTCATTCACACTGATCGTCATAATGTCAGAGACTGAGAACAGATTTCCTCTCCTCAATCTGCTCAGCGGCTGGGGAGCTGTCAGGTGCGCCACTTAGATATCCGTGGCCTTACATGCCATACTGACAAATGCTGGTTTATGTATACAGCGGTCCTGGATTATTGTCAGTAACCTAGCTGTCCTATAGATTTGTTCCCTCGACTAACACAAAACATTCAGCATGTTTCGCAGTCTGGTTTCAGGTGTATCTACGGCTGCAGTCGTTGGCGCATCAAGCGCGATGGCAGGAAGTGTCATCTGGGGAACGGCGGCGGTGCCATTTTTAATCGGCTCATGTATCGGATTTACTGTTGGAAGCTTCAGGTGGTATGACGTGGTGACCAAGGAAGCTTTGAGACAACTGGAGCTTTACCCATCTTTGTTGCGGCTACACATTGCGGCTAATTTTCCTTGGGTTCAGAACTTGCACCGCAAGGGTGAGGAATGGTACACGGCAGAAAGATTCCAGTCATCTTGGAAGTTCAGGAGCATGCTGGTCGTTGGCTGGCTATCGGCAGAACCAGCCTTGCGCGATGTCAAAGCTCGCCAGGAAGCACGATTAGTCGAGCAATACACGGGAGACAGCATCCAGTGAAATCCCAGCGCAACTGAAGGGGTATGCCAGGGGAAATTTGAGAAAAAGCAGTTACATGGTTTTGTATAGTAAAAAGTGATTAGGATAAAGCTTGATATTGGGTGCTACTTTTTACCCAGCCAACCAATCTTGAAATATAAAAAGTAAAAGGTCATATGTCGCTTCCTTTCAACATTTGCTGAAATATCATAAGCTTCAGACACAATCCCTTTTTTAATACATTATCAATGATGGATAAATAGCCTATAGAAAGATCTATTCTCTTATCTAGACAGTGTCGAATCTAGGGGCAAGTTTCTCGTTACATGTAATTGTAGTTCCCACCTGATGCATGATGATCTTGACCCCGTAAAAGCGGCGTGTCAACTCCTGACTCGGCGTCCGTGTGGCCAGCCGTGCTTGAAAAGAGCCCCCTTCGGGGTTCACTAAAAGGTGATCCGGCCCGGCCTAGTATTGCTGCTGGAAATCGAAAGAGGCTCGATGCTCTTGATGAACTGTTTTCTCTATTTTCCCGATGGAGAAAATTGCCAATACCGGGGATCCGGCTGAGGGATCCGTCTTCACTGCGGCTCTCACTGAGCACACGACTAAGGGTCTTGGGTGCGAGGTATCCTAACTGACCAAGGGGAATGGTCAAACCGTGAACAACCTGTTGTGTAAGTTAGTGCGACATGATGCAAATACACAGTTTCAAGGGCAACACTCACGATGCTGCAAACGCAAAAGAACCATACGACAACCCGAATGGTTTCGGCGAGACTTTTCACGTCGCCTCTGGGTATGCCATCCACACTGAGATTGTTCTCGATAAACTCGAGACTGACAAACAAGTAAAATATAGATGAAACGCCAATGGGACCAAAGAAGCCAACAAATATGGCTTGTCGACTCTCTTCAATCTGGTGAATGTACTTGCGCATCATGTAAATCCAAGGGAGCCGACGTAGAAGGAGGACGAAAACGCCCAGCGCAATTAATCGCAACGGAGAAATGATGGTGTTGTTACCGAAAAGATGCCAAGGAAGAGATGAGCCATACCAGAGGAAGATGGTGACGTTGAGCAACATGTCGATGGTCGGCTGTAACGAGTCATCCATGGTTTCTTTGCGGAACCAGTCGTCCCACGTAAAGACATTTCCAGCGATAAAACATGCCAGGACATCATCAGTGCCGATTAATCCACACGTGCCCAGAAGAAATAGGGCGAGAGCGATGGCGAAGATGAGAAAGCTCTCGCGGTCTATATATTTGTGCTCCTTCGCCCAGTGAAGCAGTTCTTTACCAATGTATCCGACTATCGCACCGTATAGAATGCTCAAGAGAATTGTGTAACCCCAGGTTATGGCAAGCCAAAGCCCCATGGCATCACCAGCATTGCCAGATTCGGCACCAGAACCGACATACTTGATCAGATACAGGGCAAAAAAGAGAAAAGGATAGCCAAGTCCGTCGTTGGCTCCAGATTCTGCAATGATGAGGTTCTGGAGGTCTCTAGGAATGTTGCGATCAGCAAACTTGCCTTTGACGATGACGGCTGATAGTACGGGGTCTGTCGGCGTCACACATGCTCCGATCGCGAGTGCATGCAGAAAGCTGGGCGTTTCGACAACGACCCACACAAGAAGGCTGGTGGCTATCCACATGGCCGTCATGCCAGGGCCTAGGAGTAGCAGAAGGGGCTTCCATTCTGTTTTCAGATACTTGCTGGGAAGCTGGACACCTGCAAGAACGAGCTGAACACCGAGGACAAGGCGCGAAAAGTTGAAAGTTATTGCGCTGATATTTTGGTCACATTGGACTGCTGAGATGTTCTCCCCAAAGCACTGAGCATAATCATCAGGTTTAATGAGCGCAGCACCATTGGGACCAAGAAGCAATCCAACGACAAGTGCGATGACTGCACCCCTCGCGAGTCAGTGCTGGGGTTGCTGGAATGCGGCAGCGGGTAAGATAGACTCACGGGCTTCAGAGAGATAGAATGTTTCCTTCAGCAGATACGACACAAGCCCAAACAGGGAGATGAAGCCGCCGAGAAGCGTCAAGGCGACATTGAAGTTGGAGAGCTGCAGGGGAATGTCCCAGATACCTCGAGACATGGCTGGTCAGACGCAGACGGTGGTCTGAGAATGGCCCAAGACAGGTCAATAAGTTGGAAGAAGTGCAAAGTGCAGCGGGAAGCCAGAGTAAAGGTATCAAGGATGCTGATGGCTGTGCATAGCAAAGGTGGTGTCCCTCGACGGCGTTGGCTGACGGGATTGGTCCTTGGCCATCACTTGATGGGCGTCAACTGACCGCTAATTTCCAGGACGAGTAGCAGGGAGTAGCAGGGATTAGCCGTATTAACGGGCGGCACTAGAGCCATAGCCGCTGTTTGGGGGGTTACATTTTGTGCGTCAGACCGCAAACACACGGGGCTCCGCGTTCTTGCTAGCGGTCATCCGGTCCACCTCTGGCGCCGCTGGACTGAAACAGGCCTCAGCGCAAATGATGGCCAGAGTTGTGGCGAGTTGCACATTGAAACTAAATAAAAAAGAGGGTGGGAAACGCGCGCTCACATGGCCCCGAGATGTGCCCAAGTTCAGCCTGACCCGTGTCTCCGTCCGAGGAAGCAGCAGAGAGGCCACCGAGCTTCTGAAACATTTTAATGTGGCCGGAAAATGCCGCAGCGCCCGCTCATAGGCCCCTAGGTCAATTTCTAGCCTAGAACCAATACTGAGGCCGTTTTTCTTTGCCTGAAACTTGTCGCCGGCGCTCGGTCTCGGCTCTGTCGGCTTTTGACTTTGCTCATCATTCACGTGCCATCTGCGGCACGCGCGGCAGCGCAATAAACCTGGATGGAGCTCGTCGTCAGATTAAGCGCTGTAAGTTGGACAAATCACATACAGTTGGGTTCTATTGGACTGATTGAGAGAACGATACTCCGTGCAAGATGTTCTCATCTTCCAACAGTTTGTTTGTTAGGTATCGCCGGGGCTTGGGATACGTTTGGGCAAATGCCCTGGTGCATACGAGGGCGCTCTCGGAAACTGGTTCATAAGAGATTTTATACTAAACATGAAAAGAAAGATGCGACATCGTATACCAGACCTAAGGGTCTATCATCGCAAACAGAGCACCTCGGTTGCGACACTCGAAGGCTATTTGTAGCGCCAGAATACGCATGCTGGAAGCTCCATTGGTTCTCTGACCGTTCCCGATTCTAATTAGGGTAATTTCAGCCGATTCAATCGGGACTCCCGAGTTGGAATTTTTGTAGAATTCCGCGAAGAATACATATCACGCGCCCCAAACTGTAATCTTGGGGATACATTTGAACAAGCACTCTGACAAGTGCGACGCGACTTTTTGCTAGGTTTGGAATGTCTCGCGCTAACCAAGATGCAGCGCTGAAAGATTGTGCTACGACGTATACAGTATGTTTCGGGGTTTGAATTTGACCGGATCAAACCATCGCACCCTCTCCTTTCCAAAATCGTCATTCACGCCCGCTGGTAAATCTTGCCAGAATCGCCCCAGATGTCCATGGCTACTTGCGACCGCCCACTTTGTGCCTGAAATCTTGTTCTCGCTCGTTTACCAAGACCTGGCTCGCCAATTCAGCATGACATGTGGCCATTTATTCAGTATGTTGAGTTATTCGGTGGCGATTGGCTCTAAATCATGATTTTAGCTTATTCTGTCCAATGGGAACATTGACCGGCATTGATGCTTGCTCTGCAAATTTTGAGGCCTGTCGCGTCAGAGAATGAGTCTATCAGAGGAACAATATCTGGTGAGCAGCACACAGTCATCTCCCCTCCCAATTGCACCAATTCTAACATGAAATTTTCAGATAGGCACGTGGTTTTTAGTTGGGCTATGTTGCCTTGTAATGATTACCCGGCTTGCAGTGCGCGCATGGAAGAGGCTATGGACGTTTTGGATGTCTGACGTCTTTCTCTTTCTGGGCCTGCTAACCTGTATCGCTCTGGTTTCTGGGGACACGTACTCCTTTTCGAAGCGTTTCACCTCATTTGAAGACTTTTATAACGAAGGCTACGCCAAGGTAAGCGTGCATATGAGCCACACAAAATTTAATGCATGTTGACCGATCTGGACAGTGGAAATTCTCCTCCCTCATTATTTACGAGCTGGGGTTTTATTTTCCAAGATTTAGCCTTCTTGCATTTTACTACAAGCTATTCCCCATATTAGAGGAGCGACTGAGGACCTTCTTGTACATCGTTATGGTTTATAGTGCTTGTGCGTTCTTCGCAGTGGGACTGATGGACATCTTCTGTTGTGGGATTGATGTTGGTCAAAACTGGTAAGTCTCTGACATTCTCTTGTTGCTTCACCTTGGAGAGATTTATACAAGTAAAATTTCTGATTCATCTTAGGTCACAAAATAATACAGGTTGTGATGTGACAGTGAGCACCGAGCCAACATATATTTCTTGGCCCCTCGGCATGACATCGGAGCTTCTTGGTAAGATATTCATAGCAAAGCCCGTGCAACGTACTGATTTCTTTTGGTCATAAGTCTTCATACTTCCCTTTGGTATGATGAGGACGCTAAAAAGTATGAAACCAACAGAAAAGAATGGCCTTATTTTGCTTTTTTTAGTCGGCATCGCGACGCTTCTTGCCAGCATCGCAAGATTTATTCTCAACGTCCAATCGATATTCTCATACGATACATGTAAGAGTGTCTAAATATTATGATAAATGTGGTGGAGACGCTGATGATTCTTAGATTTTGTTGCAGCCATCGAAATCGCGTCACAGATTATCGTATCAACACTACCTGCGCTGCGCCCTTTGCTTGGATTGGTATCATCGAGTTGGCATAGCTTGTCAAGATCTACAGAGAGCAAATCATGATGAAATAGAACATAATTGGGTTTTGGTTCGTCATTAATGAGCTCACGAATGATTGAGTGGATTGAACTTCAAATCTCACTTACGCCACAGGCATATGCACGTGGTACAGTTGCATCCGTGTCGTACAATCACATAAATGGCGCGGAAGAAGAAAATGTGGCTTAATTTATCCAAGTTCAAAATTTCATCTATCCCATTTCTGGTGAAAAAGGCAAACATAGGATCAACCGAGGGTCCAAGTGATCCAGGAACTAGGCTACCAAGGCGGCATACCAATAGTCCTCCATAATGGCTGCAATCGCGTAAATATCCTTTTACCTAGTCAGAATAGCAACAGAGTAAAAGCCTTCAAAAACAATGAACTATGCCACCATGCTAGGATTTAAAAAAGCCCGAAATGACGGAGATGATTATTTCTATCAATCTTGACAATGAACTTGAATGCAAAGCATCGATGAGAGCAACAGAGAAGGCAATCCTCCGTACCTGGAGTAGAGTAATTGAACGAATAGTTCTAATATCAAATTAAACCATAGGAGGCATATGAGAATGAAGCTAAAAATCCGCTACTGGCCTATTTTGGCTGATAGCCGCATAACCCATTGCAGCTTGCATAACTGCAACATCTTCCTTCGTTCTTGGCTCCTTTCGCACAGCAAACATCTTTGAATGCTCCAGACCAGCACTTCTCGGGATTCACTTTGCGTCCCTCTCCACCACCTGTCGCACAATAACACGTGCCGTCATGTCCAACAACCAGGGCTGGGTCCAATCCAATCCGCCTCAATTCAATCACAATTTAATCAATTTAAACCGCTAAAAATAAAGTTCAATTTAATCTAAATTAAATAATATAATTAATTAATTTAATTAAATTATTTATAATTTTCTTTTTAATTTTTAAGCTTATTTAAAAAGTAATTTTTATTTTTAAAGTTTTCTAATTTTATAATATATATTTATTTTATAAAAAAATTTTTATTAATTAATTACTTAATAGAAAATAATATTTTTAATATATAATCTTTAAATTATAATATTAATTTAGTTTTTTTTTTAATATAAAATTATATATATTAATTTCTTTTTTAATATATTAAAATATAATTCTTTAAACTTATTTTTATTATTTATTATTATATTTATTTTAATATTA
>JAKZGU010000218.1:0-43103 GCA_022837005.1 Calonectria pteridis | reverse complement strand
AATAAAAAATAAAAAATAGGCTTAAAAGATTATATTTTAATATATTATAAAAAAAATAATATATATAATTTTATATTAAAAAAGAAATTAAATTAATATTAAAATTTAAAAGTTATATATAAATATATTAATCTCTATTAAGTACTAAATTAATAAGAATTTCTTTTATAGGGTAAATAAGATATATTAAGTTTAAATACTTTAAAAATAAATATTATCTTTAAAATAATTATAAAAATAAAAATAAAATAAATATATAATTTAATTTATTTAATTAATTAATATATTTAAATTAGATTAAATTAAATTGCTATTTTAGCAGATTGAATTAATTGAATTGTGATTGAATTAAGGCGGATTGAATTGAGCGCAGCCTTGGGTTGGTGTATGCTCAAGACAAAGAGTAATTAAATCGAATGATTGAATTTGTTCTCTTGTCGGTCGCCATTGTACCTGCACTTTATTTTAAAAATTAACCTATTTGCGAATGAGATGTTGCCTTGCCATTTGTCTCTTCCCTGGATCAAGGGGACTCGCAAGGAATAGGCTGGGTGAAGACAAAAGCGGCCATTCTGCCGTAGAATGCGCGGGCCATGTAGCTCTAGCTAACAAAAGCGGCCAGTCTAGATGGATGAATACAATAAGGGCGATTACCATTGTTTGCGGACAGGATAATCGTATGTTGAGAGGCTCGGCCCGTTTCATGCGGAATGTGCAGCCTTCCAAACATGGCACCGAGACACGGCTTTGTTGGTATTGAACGCCCACAGAAATAATGATCCAAGACCCACATCCTCATCAAGGGCCAGGATTACTCGGGATCGGGCAAGACATTTCCTTCAGGAACGTATTTGAGGATAATAATGTCCTGGCATTCCGACAAGCACAGGAAAATTTGCCTGCCTCACCATGGATAGCAAGAACGAATTCGGCATGACGAAAATTGTACAAGAAAACTTCCAGTATATTCGATTATAAAATCACAGCAAATCCCTTCTTTTCCTTTGTAATTGTGAACAAGCTGAGAAAGTATTTCTATACTACAAAGACGGCTCATCTATTCCGAAAAAGAGTGGCTGGAATGCTACCCCTAGCAATATATTATCTTGCCGCTTCTGCAGGCGTTTCATTTGCAGAGCCGATCCGTCGCGTGGGCAGCGAAGCCACTCCCCGTGGTAAAGGTATATCGAAGTGGCTTTCAACGATTCATGCTTGAACCTTGATTGTCAATATTCTAATTGGAAGTGGCAGTGGCTGTAACAAGTGCAGAGGTGGGAATCCTAGACCTCTATTCACAATATGCGGCTGCGACGTACTGCAACAACGGCACAGCAGCTGGTGCGCCGATTGCCTGCCAAACCAATTGCGACAGGGTGCTGGCTGATGCAGGCACAATTGTGAAATCTTTTCAGTATGCATTGCCGATTTTCTTTTCTTTTCTTTTTTTTTTTTGGACTGGACCACAATGCCAACTCACATGCGTCTCTTAGGACTGATACGAAAACTGACATTGCCGGTTATGTCGCTCTGGTGGATTCCCGAAAGCAGATCATCTTTGCCGCTCGCGGGACGGCGTCGGATCAAAACTGGATCACAAACTTAAACATCCAGGCAGTCAAAACCGACCTCGTCAGTGGGGGAGTGTTTCACAAGGGCTTTTACGATGCTTGGATGCTACTGTCCGAGGGCGTCCGAGGTGCGATTGACGAGGCCCAAACCAGACATCCGGACTACAGCCTCGTGGTAGTGGGCCATTCCCTTGGTGGCGCCATAGCCACCATTGGCGCTGCATACCTTCGCGCTGACGGGTACAAGCTCGATCTGTACACGTACGGACAGCCACGCATCGGGAATGAAGCCATCAGCGAGTTTATCACGAAACAGCCCGGACGTTTGTACCGCGTCACCCACGGGGCTGACCCGGTTCCCCGTTTACCACCAACATGGCTGGGATACCGGCACACTTCTCCCGAGGTGTGGCTCACGGGCAATCACACCGGCCCGGGGCGCTGGCCCCTCAAAGACGTCAAGCTCTGCGAGGGCACTTTCAACACCTCGTGCAATGCGAACAGCTCTACTCCCTTCAACGCCGCGGACCACGGTGTGTACTTTGGGAAGATGAGCTGCTTCGGGCATTCTGCTGTCAAGCCTATAAAATCTGCTAGCGGCGTGTACATCCCGAGGGATATTGCTAAGAAACTTGAGCAGGGGCCAAATATCGAGGCCGTTTGGGGCAGTGGTTGAAATGGAACAGATTGGTGAAAGTTGACTCTGAAAGCTTAGCTCGAACCTGCTAGGTTAAATCGATGCTTCTGTTTCTAAAATTACGCATGTGGTTAACCTTATAGAATAAAAGCTAGGAATGAGCCGCGACCGCTGATCTTGCACATTTCAAATCTAGTCATGCACTGTGATGGGCCCCGCTTACCGGAACAAAACCTCCTTTTGTTCATTCCTTCTAGAAAACGCTTTAAAAGTGCCTAACATTAGAATATTCAGATCATTTTTAACTTGTCTATCGATGTGAAGCCGCTGAAAGACGGGCATATCCCACCCAGGAGATATCATTGCATGGTTGCATATCGTACCGGAGCGGAGCACAGGTCCGGGGCACATTGACTATTTATAGATGTGGTGCTGAATGCAGTAACTTTTCCTAGAGTAATTCGCAGATCCAGTGAAAAGAGTGGGTTGAGTGTAGCAATCACAAATAAGTAGGCTGGTGAGAATTGTATATTTCAATCGCCAAGTGGATTGTCGCATGCATCAGCTTGTGCAAATATAAATGGATTTAGAGGAGGAACGGCTCTTTCAACTGCGTCTCCAGCAGATGTGAATCTTTACCAGGAGCGTAAAGTGGCCCACACGAGTTCAAGCTCAGAGTTAGCTTTCGGAACTTGTGAGCCGAAGCAAAACGGCGGGCTGAGTTAAGCAACACGACAAGGTTATCGCAATTTCAACGTCGAATCCAAATGCGTCTGTGTGCTTTTTAAAGGACTCCACATTTGTCGCCGGCTTCGAGGTTTGTCCAGGGTTAAAAGGATCTGATTCGCTCTTGGGCTTAGGACAGGAATTCACTGGTGTCAGCCACCATACCATTGCCCTTTTGTCAGGGACTTGGTTTTAATACTCTCAGACTCACGTGAGGGCCAAGTCAAGGCGATGACCTAGGCGTGAGGCTACGGGGGCGTATATTTCTAGAATGAACGAGCCCGTATTTGGGAAAGATATCCAGCTAACCGGACCCCAGGGGCATACCCTTCTCTTCCATAACAAATCTGCTTAAGGTTCCCGCAATGGACTTATGGTCACACAAGCTGGAATGTAGCCAGCACCATGACGCCTTTTAACTCATATCAACCGCAAAGAGAAAGACGTCCCCAGATAAAAGTTTACTTAAAAAAGGAAATAGATTGCCAATCAGCGGCTAGCCTCAAGCGACATTGGCTTTTTAGAAAGAAAAAAAGCTTACATTGTGCAACGAAGCATCCCGGTAGTATCATTATTGGTAACCTTGAGGTCCAGCATGGCCCAAGTCAGCTAGGCTACAATGCCCTATGGGTTACACGGGCTATTAAGAAGGTCCGGATGGGTTTAGGTCGGCATTTGGATTAGATTGGCATAAGGTTTCCGAAAGAAAGTCAGTACACCACTGATTTCTTGTTCGTTTCACGCATTTGCGTCCTCCAGTGACATCCCATGGCATATATATACGCACAGTGGTTTGCTGAATAGGCTCTGCAGACCACCTACAGGTTCACTCTGCAGACGCTCATGTTGATTCCCATCCCACTGCACAGTCCGAAGATGATATTCCGAGGATTGGTCAAGCTGTCATGCGTCTTATTGTTGGCGCCTCTTGTCGCGCTGGCCGTGCCAATTGAAGAGAGAGATGGGGACACAGAGTACCTCATTACATTGTAAGCGCCTCATCATGCGAGATCAAAAAGAAGTGTCACCTAACTCGAGACAGCGGTGATTCATTTTCCAAGACTGGATTCAACCCCGAGTCCGACAGACCATGTCGATCCAACCCGCTGGGAAACCCTCACCTCCCAGGGATCACGTCTGCTGGCGGACGCAACTGGATCGGGTGGATGGTTACCGAGTTTAACAGGTCGACGACCCTGTCGTACAACTTTGCGCAGAGCGGCGGCACAATCGACGCCCGGCTGATCCAGGGAACGGGAGCGGACATGATTGAGCAGGTGCGGTGGTTCAACGAGAGCATTATCCGGAAGCCGCCCTACGCAGTGTGGACGACCAAGAACTCAGTTGTGGTGGTTTTGATAGCAATCAACGACATTCGGAATTCCTACTTTCGAGAAGACGGGCTGGACCTGATTACGCAAGCTGTTGATCAGCTCTTTTTGCAGCTTCAGCGCATCTACTCGCTTGGCTTGAAGCGCTTCATGCTCATGACGGTGCCGCGTAAGTTACATGGGCTCCATTTCTCTCTGGATGGCAGACACTCATACCCTTTAGCTCTGGACCTGACGCCGAATCAACTCCGACTCAACCACACAATGTCTGGCAGGCTGATAACATCCATTGAGCACTACAACAGACTGCTTTACGAAAACCTGCCAAAATTCGAGGAGCAAAATCCCGACATCGTATCCGCCATCATTGACACGGCTCCCATCTTCTGGAAAGCGGTTCGAGAACCAGACGTCTACGGCGCCTCTGATACATTTTGCGAGAATAGGAATGGCGTGTCATGTGTAAGTGGACGCGCAACCATGATCCTGGCGGCAAATTTGGAGCTAATATTTTGGCGCTTTCTTTCAGCTTTGGTACGACGGCGACCACCCCGGCCAGGAAATCGAGAGGCTCATGGCAGCCGATGTGGCCAAGATGCTAAGGACGCCCAAGTTCAGGTGTTACGGAAGCAAGGGCTGTATGGCAGAGCAGTCTGATTTATAACCCAAGTAAAAGCTGGTCTTTTATGTTTACTTTTTTTTTTTTTTTAAAAAAAAAAATCGCCGTTTCATGTCTTCATTTAGGTTGGCGTTGGAACTGGTTGCGCTTTGGTTATGCTGCGGCAAGGGCGACTTGCAGAATGGGATTGCTGACGAAAAACGATTCTCAAACTCATGTTTAATGCTTTTAAACTGTATTAATACTCAAGGGAAACAGTTTTGGGAAAGGTTTGGTGACACTCGTCCATTTAATATAATGTATCTATGGGTTGAGGCCCACCTTTTGGAATTTATACATCTCACAGTTCAACAAGCCCGTCTTTCCTCCACGTCAAGCAAGGGTGGCTGGAGACTTGAGCGGCTCTTACCTCTATGTTGAAACTGTTTGAATCAATTTCTGTGGTCATCTCACCGATAAGTGAATCAGGCAACACCCAAGTAAATGATAATGCCGATTGAAGCTACAAGAACAGTCTTGAATACTTCTGCTAAACCCACGTCCAAACCTTAACACCTATTCAAACCCTCGGCTTACTGGATGACAAATACAAGACCCTCTCCAAGCTTTTTAATGGCATCTTCCGGCAGTGGATCCTTTTCATCGAAATTATACTCCTTCCGCTCATCCGAGCCCCACGTGGTGATATCCAACGCATCGCCCCCCAGCTGATCCCTATAGCTTCCGCGAAAGGCATATATGGGCGCGACGCAATTTTCGCGCAGTTCCGAAAAGGCCCTCGACCAGCCCCATGGATCCTTGGTGGTCGTCTTGGGCATGGTGAGATCAGCGTCCTTGGAGACGTCGGCAACGCCGGGAACCGTGATGCCGTGGCGGTGAGCGTAGGCACACAGGTAGAGGTCCAGGTTGTCCGGGCTGAACTTGAATGCCTTGGTCTTGGCGGGCTTGGCCCTGTGCAGCACACTTGATTCGCGCAGCATCCTGACCATTTTCAAGTATAGCGAAATGATCCAGCCCAGGTTCCGCACGGGCGAGTCGTCGCCGAGGTGGCCCTCTTTCTCCAGGACGGCAAACATGGTGAGCACCATCCTTGCGATTTGCGCAGCCGTTGACGTCACCATGTACGGGTCGTCGGCCATCATCATGATGCCGCAGTCGTGAACAAGCATGCCCATGACCATGCCCTCGACGACGCCCCAGGCGGCGCGCCAGTGCTTGTTCTTGTGCAGCTCGTCAAAGTCCAGGAGCATATTGTGTACCACCTCCATGGCCCCGTAGGCCATGTGGCGGTTGAAGGTGTACATGGCGAATAGGTCGGGATTGCGGAGGTTCATCATGTCTCCGACCATGTGGGTTCTGCGCAGGCCGGCTACGTTATGGTCGTTGGGTGTGAGGGAAGCGAAGCAGCCGACTTGTCGCACGGACACGTCTTGCCGTTGTCGCAGGTTTCATCATCCTCGTCGTCCTGGTTGTCCTCGTAGATCCGGACGGGGTTGCAGATGCACTTGAACTCGAAGGCTTTGTCGTAGTCCTTTGTCACTTTCAAAAACTCGACATCGAGGTTTTTAGACCCCGATATATATTCCCAGCGGCTGCTTCTCCGCTGGAGGGTGACTCGGAGGAGGTGGTCCCACTTGGGATCCGAAGGGGGCTCTGAAGGGGATTCTGAGGGTGTTTCCGAAGGGGGCCGTTCAGCAGGTTCTGTTTCAGTGGTGTTGGAATTGGTCTTCTTCTTGGTCTTGGCTGTGGTTTTGGAAGTGCCCTTGGTCTTGGGCTTGGGTTTGGCCTTGACCTTTTTAGCAGTGTCTGGCTTGTCGGTGTTGGCATCGATGGCTTCGAGGGCCTTGCGTTTGCGAGTGAGTGGCGGCATGGTGGAGATTTGGGGCAATTGGGGGTGAGTTGGAGGAAGAGGCGGAAGTACGAGAAGCGGGAAAAATGGTGAAAAGAAAAAAGAAAAAGTGGCGTGGGATTGAAGAGAAAGGTTCAAAGCGGTCAATCAATAAAAATGGCAGCTTTTGACGTCAATGAGGTACACTGTGTGAGAATATACACGGCTCGAATGCGGGGTTGCTTGTGCCAGATTGTGCCATAGTTGCTTTTGTCGGACACGCTGATCCGGAGAGGTCCATGCCCTGCCCAATCCACGCTGAAAATGGTGTCTTTGAACGATAACGAGGCCCTTCTCATCGCACCAATCAAAAGTGGCGATAGCAGAGAAAGCCGCAGTCCAACGGCACCACCGCAAGGCAGCGTTCTCTCATGCGCCTCGTCATGTGCCATCTAGCTTCAGCAAATCGGCGGCTAGGAGGCCGACTAGCCATAAGCACGTAAGTAAGCCTAAGCCTATTCCCTCGCCGAGTGCGTGGCCTTGGGCCGACACGGCCAAGGTGAGAAGTCTCAAGCTTGGAGGAACGGCAGACGGGTGGTGGTCGGGCATTTTATTAAGTGCGTGCCGTCAGGGGAAGCATGCGCCATTGCATCCCCAGTGGCGCCCGAGGTGACGCACATAAACTCGACGTACGATGCAGACACAGACGTGCCGTCAGCAATCGGGCTTTGCTGTAAGAGGAAACGGGGCTCCCAAAAATACATAGCGACCCATGCCGCTTGATGACGCTTCTCGGCTGGGCTGAAGGCTCTCGCCGTTGCCATCTGACAGCGTGACAGCACACGAGTTGTTGGTCCAGCCTGGCTTATTGCTTGCTGCATTGCATTAGCTCCCTCATGTGTCGAATAGCCTGTAAAGGCACCCCACAATCCAACCAACAGAGCCTATTTTTGCGCCATGCAGAGTTTTGCTCGTTATTACCCGTCTGGTTCCCTCTTGCGTGCTCGCTTGGCCCTCTCCGCTCTCTCATCTCACCACAAATAACGTCTGCTGCTGAATACAACCCGCGGGGTTACACAAACTTTCGTTGGAGTTTATTGTCGATGTTCAGGAATAATCGCACTCGTTTGTATTTACTGCACACTTTGGGTCATGGCGGCAGTCAAGGCAGCCCCAGCGTCTGCTGACAAGGCACAATCGAAACCCCTGCAATGGCCCCGCGAAAGACTGCTCGGCGGATTATCACTGCCAGTCGAGTTCCTGGTCAACATATATGCCATATTGATGGTTCTACTCATTATTGTTTACCGAGTTGATTATTTCTATCAATCTTGACAATAAAATCCAATGCAGAGCATCGATAAGAGCAATAGAGAAGGCAATCTCTTGTACCTTGAGATATAGTAATTAAATGTAACTTTAATAGTATAAATACTATGTAGCAAATGTATAATTAACTTTAGAAAAGATTTATTATAGAGAACCTAAGGTTTATAATTCTTGGTTTGCCTAAAGTCTATGCTGGCTATAACTTAGAGCCTATATATAAAGACTTTATTTAGGTTATGAACCCTGTGCCTAAATAGATTAGAAGACTAAATATGATTGTGATTATGCTTGTAATAGGATTTGAGGCCTATGGATGACTGTGATGCCCTTGGGCTTAGGTTTCGAATAATACCGAAAGACTAGGTAGGCCTGTAAGACTTCTAAAGAGACTTAGACTCTGCTCATGACCGTGACTGTATCGGGTTCTAATAAGACCTTGATGTCTGTGACAACCTCGCGACCATGCATTAGAAAAGCATCAACGGAGATGCCTCGTGATGGAAGCGAAAAGTCGCTGCCCGAAAAATCGTAGAGGCTTTCAATCGCGAAGATAAAAGGGATCGAAGACCTGCTTGAAGACCAAGATCACAGCCTCAACATCCACAAGCTCGTCAATCCACGTCGACACCGACACCTACATGCTCGCCAACATCCCCACGCAATTCACATCTACACCTTTAGCCCACATCTACGCCCTCTTCTTGACACCCATAATCTCTAATATTACTTCTCCTGCGCAACCAATATAATGGTAAGTACTCTTTAGAGGCTTTAATATATAATATTAATCTTTTAATAGGCTAAAAAGACCTTTCTTAATACTGCAAAACTTGTCGTGGGCGCTGCCTTTGGCAAATGGGCAATGAATTAAATTACTGGGATAATAGATAAGGGCCTCGAATAGAGGCAACCAATCTGGTCCTGTGTTTAGACCCTGGCAGCCAAGGAAGGTCGGCAGAAGACCCAATCGCCTGGGGATAAGCCCAAGGAGGCCTAGCCGGCCAAAGTAAGTATGACCTTTCTAGGCCTCTTGATTCTTTACTAACGGGCATTTTATCACTCCAGCCCAGGAGGTCATTATTGTTTACATCCTTCTCTTGATTTGGTACAACGACCATGGTCTCCAGAAAGCCAGAGGAGTGGGAAAATCTCTCGACCAACTGTCCAAGCTCGTCCGTCTCCAACCAACCTCTTGACAAATTTCACGCAGCACTGACCATATCCAGGGACCAACCGTGTACCCTCTCATGTTTGCCTTTATTCTGGGAAAGGCAGTCAAGAGTTTTGCGCGCTGGAAAATGCAGCAAGGGGAACGCATCGGCACCCTCGATTTGCTATACGGCTCAACCACGGCAACGGGAACGATATCAACAATATTTGAACTCCAGACCATCGGTGTAATTGCCATTGCCTTGATTCTGCTCTGGTCTCTGTCTCCTCTCGGCGGACAAGCCATGCTCCGTGTTCTGCAGGTCAAAGAGAAGGGACATACGTCCTACGACATGGTGCCGTATGTTGATCCAAACTCGACCTTTCCCGAAAACATGGTTCTGGGAGACTATGGAGGCACCAACATCCCCAAGACAGGCCTGTTTTGTGCCTCACTCGCTTCCACCACCACTCAAAATTCCAGCATGGACCAGTGGGGCAACCTCAAGATTCCAATGCTCGAGTACCTACCTAACTATGCAGGGGAGGACAGCGAAGAGTGGATTCCGGTCAGCGGCGACGACGATGACGACGGCAATTTCATCCCGATATATTCCAGCCTGACCGGTATTCCAGTCGGCAGCATACCGGAAAATCAAAATTCATCATTTTCAATGAATACGTCGTATCTTCACATCGACTGCCACACTCTACGCGAGGCTGAGAACTTGAGCGCAATCAACGCCTCAAAGGTGGAGGGGGAATCATTTCTCTGGGGCAACCTGCTCTCCACCGACACCAACGCCGATGCCTTTGAGCGATGCAACCATACCGATTATAGAGCTCGCCCCCTCCTCTACCTCGGATGGGACAATGAGAACGCCACCGTCGGGAACTGCACAGTAAGCACTTACAACGTCGAGGTGAAAGCCGAGTGTGCCGGCTGGAACTGCACAGCCACGCACATTCGGCCCTTCACCGGCCCCCAAGGGCTCAAGAGCAACTTCACCGTATTCGACAGTTGCACTGGCGTGGGGAACCAGATGCTCTACTTCTTCCAGCCGCTCAAGCTATTCACGGATTCCGGTGCACACAGCGGCGCGCCGTCGCTGATCCAGGGCTACCTGATCAACCCGAAGCAAGCCTTCAACTCGACAGCGACCTTGTCCAACCCGCCCGTCTACACCATTGGAAAGAAGGAGTTTTCCATACGCCTCGCCCAGCTCATCAACACGTACTGGCTCTCGCTGTCCGCCACAGCGGCCATTCAGACCGGCCACCCGGCTCAGTTTGGGGACCTGGACACCAAGATATCGCAGACCAACGCCACGATCCGCGGCACGGACAAGACGATATACTATGACAAGGCCTGGATGGGCGTTCTCATATTATCCACTTTCATGCTGCTTGTGGTCGCGATCGCCGGGCTGGTGATGGACTTGGTCATCTGGGTGCCGAGGCTGATGATGAACGTGTCGACGCTCACGCGGGGAAACCCAAATTTCAGCCTACCTTCAGGTGGAGGAGCGCTCTCGGACGAAGATAGGTCGCGGATTTTGAGAGACGTCAAGGTGAGGTTTGGTGTTGCAGGGGTTGATGGCGAGAAACGATTGGTCATCGGGGAATGCGCGGAAGAGGGGGGATTCGTATCCGGTGCCAATAAAGGAAAGGCCTATCTGTGATGGCAGATTTATGCATAATGATTAGATTATCTGGATTTTTATAGTTAATGCCATTCTATGGCGCGAGGATGTAAAGAAATGTGCAATTTTAGACGCATGGGCGACTGCGATTAAACGCGCGACTGGTTCATTTGGTGGCACGCACTTTTGTCCTTTATGATCAACTCCATGTGAAAATTATCTGTGTTTGCACACCGAGTTGATTATTTCTATCAATTTTGACAGTGAAATTCAATGCAAAGCATCGATAAGAGCAGTAGAGAAGGCAATCCATCGTGCCTTGCGACACAGCAATTGGGCGTAACTTTCCCTCTGGGTTTGCACACCTTTGGCGAAATGATTGGTCAAAGTTGGGGGATATATAGAAATTTAGCATGGCGTGCTGAGAAACTGTCAACACATATCACAAAAGAAAGAGATGAAACAGTCAAAACATTGATTTGAAATGTGATATTGTATTTACATTAATATGCTCGTATGCAGCCTCTGTAAATATCGCGGCTAGAATGCGTATAGTCTAAATAATAAGGAATGCGCCCGTCTATATATATTGCCCGTCCGTCATTAAAGGAATGAATTATCCATGCTCCCATCACTCATTGATCTTGATTCGTTCGCTCGTTACTCGCACTTAGTTGATGCCGCAGCGGGACAGGTCAACCTGGGTGGCGGTGGCGTCGATGCGGCCAACCTCGACGGCGCGGCCGTTTGTGAGCTGGTTCAGGCCGGCGGTGGGCAGGTTGAAGCCGGAGCCGGCGTGGTCCACAGCCATGACGACGATGGAGTTGCCGTTGTAGGTAAGCTCCCAGCAGGTGCCGCAGTTGGCAGAGTTCCAGCCCTCAACGGCCTCGGCGCCGGCAATCAGAGGGTAGTTGGCGATCTGGGAGATGGTGCTCCAGCCGTACTTGGTGATGAGGCCGTTGGCGCCGTCGGAGCAGGATAGGCTGCTGACCTGGAGGCTGCCGTTGTCGTAGTTGGTGTCGTAGGAGACTGCGATGAGAGTTAGCGAGAGAATTCGAGGTTACTGATGGAAGCAGACTGACCAGTGACGGCCGAGACGGCGGTGGCAAGAGCGGCAATGTTGAGAAGGTTGGAGAACTGCATTTTGAAGGTTGTTGGTGGTGGTGATGAGAGTGTTGTGCGTAGAGAAGCTGTTATGTGTAGAGAAGCTGTTGAGTGAATGAGCTGATGATGAAGTTATCTCTGCTCCGGGAGACCATGGATATTTATGCTCTCGAAAACTCGACGTCTTGGCATCTCAAAGTGTTGTTGCAATCCACTTCTCCCCCTCACTGGCCAGGATGGTCCGTCCCGGCCTCAGTGTACGGAGGTGCCGGGTCATCACCAACCTCACTTGGCACAACAAAGCGTCCAGTCGCAAACAAGCAAACGGGGTTTCCGTCTACGTCACGAAGCATCAAGGGTTTACAGGTATGGGGGAAAAAAGGCTTGGGATCTCGTATTCCTGAAACTTCCCGAGTCCCGCAGCGCGGACGGGTCGCTCGCCGTCGGAAATCGCATTTCTTGGGGGTTGGCATTGCCCAGAGAAACGTATTTCTTGACTAATAATAGAGCACCTTGCGGAAAAGAGTGACATCAGAGCCCTGTTCCAGTGGGGAATCACACCCCGTATTCCCGAGGACGCTTGGGCTTTGGATGGAGCGCTGCGGTGCGCTGCGCCTGGTTGGTCAGAGGCGCCATCCTTCCGTGCAAAAAAGTGGATTTCGACGTGGCATCACGGGTTTTGACCATGTGCTCTGGTCGCAACAATCGCCCCCGTTAGCGGCCTAAAACGTTTAATCCCCAAAGCCCCAAGATCGGCGGCAGCAAACGCACACTGAAGATGTGACGTTACAACTGTTTGCTTCTCACCGCGGAGCCTTGCACCAGCAGCAGAGCCCGCCCGGGATTAGAAGAAGGAGAAAGAAAAATTAAAAATAACACTAACAAAAAAGGACCCAACAAGCAGCGGGCAACAGAACCTCATCTCGCGGCCCGGAGCGCAGAAAACCCGAATTTTGCGTCGGCCGGCTTTGACTTCTACACTCCTTCGGCGCCGCACGCCCAAACTGCAAATCATTGGGCGAACGGCATCGAGCCACGGATCGCGTGTCTTTTGGCCGTGGACGTTTGCCACGGTAAGATTGCGATGGACACGTCTCGAACTCAATGCGTCCATAGCGGCACCGTGGAGCCCTCTGGCGACGCTGAGATGGAAATGATCTGCGCCTTGCCCAGCTGCTAAATTTAGATGGATCGTGTTCGCACAGGGAAAAAGCCGACCCAAAGTCCACTTTAAAATGGCCCGAGAATGGGCTTTTGCGACGGGCTTTGCTGATCCTCAACAATGGCATCGCGTATCGTTCAGAGTGAATCATAGTGATGTGAGGTGTCTTTTTGGTTGACTTGGCGTCTTACCTCGCCATCTGTCACATTCCACCGTGGTGCTCATCCACAAACTACAACACCAGCCACCGTGCGCTTTGACATGTTCAATTTCATGTTCCTCGGTGGTCTGATTTGAGTCCATGTGGTAGACGTGAGGCTCACCGACATTGTAGTAAGGCTTGCTAGAGTTCGAGATATCGAGATGCGATGCCTTCTAGAAGAATGTCGGCTTTTCCCATTCGGTTCGGAATCGGATCCGGTGGAGGTCGGGCTTAAGTTTGGAGCAATAGAGTTGAAAATCATACGAAAAGCTCTGTATAAGTCATGCTGCTATTAATACCGATGTAACGCAGAATGGGCTCCGTGTGGTCCAGACATGCAAGAACCTTGCTGTAGGATTGTCGTCCTGGCATCTATCCAAGACGTTTTGAGATTGTACCCAAATGGAAACTACCCTATAGGTCAGGCAGCACATCTCCAGAAGAAACAACAAGCTCAACTTCACAACTAAATGCCATTCATTGGGAATTGATGTTCTGAAGCTAATTTGCATCATTATTGTGAGGATTTCATCTTAATCATGACAGAGACTCAAAACAAACGCAATGAAGCATGAGATCTTGCTCTTGCACCGTGCACTTCGCACACAACGCTGCACGGACTTTGTTGGCAGGGAAACTAGACACGATATTCACGCAGCAAAACACAAGCAATTCTCACTACAACATTCACTATGTCCAAAACTTGGTGAAGGACTGTTCGCATATAAACAACTGGAGGCGACGAGGCGAGTGTGATCGCGGCCGCATAGGGAATAGCGCGTGAGACGGGCAGTCGCCCGGTCGCGTGCAGTGCTTACCGAATGCGCGGCACGCAAAACGGGATGTGAACGAACATCGACTCAACTCTGGAAAATAAAATGTGGCGATGGTCTCGTCTATATCTCATTCCCTAGTTGCTACTTATCAAAGAGGTATGGGGAACTCGGAACGGCCTAGAGTGGAGATAGATAAGGTGCGCCGTCGGCGAACCGCACATCCCTGGCGTTTCAGAGACCCAAATCTCCCAGCGCTGTGGTCCACCGTGATAAATAAAATCTCTCAGCCCACCCTTGTCAGAGGGGTAAAAATCGGTTAAGCCTGCAAACGTAACGCAGCGGTTTGCGAGTCTATTCCTTATCTTGGGTGCCGAACATCCGTTAGTTTGGGGGTTTAATATTCAGATTTTCACACTATACACACAATTGTGCCCTTCCGCGTAGTCGTCATTCGGGTCGATCGGCCCTATGATTTTTATTAACTCTTCCGCATGCAGGAGGTGAATGCTTATCAATAATCTGGGTTGAATTGGGGCAACACTAGGACCTGATATGGGTTATTTTATTTTGCCTTGACAAATCTTGCCGTGGATACTGCGCTTGAAATTAAATAAATAAAGAGTAGATGCTAATGGCCTGTCTCGTGCCTGGCTTTTTTCACTTTCTTGGCTGCTTCGTGTGACTCTGGCTAGCCAATTAGTCGTTCATCTTGGACAAATTCGGACGCAGATCGACCAATATGCATGCTCACCTGCTCGTGACCAGCCTGCTGCTGTCGGCCAGCCAGGTCTTGGCTGTTGCTCGCCCTCCACAGCCCCGCACAGTTCCCCATATCAACTTGCAGGAGCGACACACGTCGGACAAGATTAAGCCAAAGATCTTGATTGTGAACCTGGTAAGCATGAATTGAACCTCAGCATACCCACCTGCGTGCTTTCCTAACACAAGTATAGTTTGATTCCGAGGCCGCTATTTGGTACGAAAAGTTCCCTACCAGCGGCTATGGAGACCTTCTGGCCCACAACATCACTGTCCCGGGGCTGTCACCCATCTACCCGCAGGTTCACTGCGCCAAGTCCGGGGAGATTTGCCAAATGACGACAGGAGAGTCGGAAGTCAATGCTGCCGTCTCCGTGGCATCACTGATGCTGTCCACGGCGTTTGATTTTACTTCGACCTATTTCCTAATCAATGGCATTGCCGGAGTCAACCCCAAGCTGGGTACGCTTGGCACCGTGGCCTTGTCGAAGTTCACGGTTCAGGTTGGCTTGCAGTATGAGTTGGATGCACGCGAGATGCCTGAGAACATGACGACCGGTTACGTGGGTTACGGAAACAGCATGCCTGGACAGTACCCCACCACGCAGTATGGCACCGAAGTTATGGAGGTCAACGAGGCCCTGCGGGATATTGCCTTCGAGTGTGCATCAAAGGCCAACCTGAGC
This sequence comes from Calonectria pteridis, assembly GCA_022837005.1. NCBI lineage: Eukaryota > Fungi > Ascomycota > Sordariomycetes > Hypocreales > Nectriaceae > Calonectria > Calonectria pteridis. The sequence continues at coordinate 27,584 of JAKZGU010000218.1, read as the reverse complement.
GACGCCGCCAGCGCCGTTGAATACCGGGCCAAGTATGCCTCCAAGGATGGCGTGTACACTGCGGGAGCGGATAAACCCGGTGTTGTGAAGTGCGATAGCGCAACCAGCGACGTGTACTACACGGGTAACCTGCTCTCTGAGGCGTTTGAGAACACAACCGAAGTCTGGACAAACCAGACAGACCTGACGTACTGCATGACTGCGCAGGAAGACACCGCTGTGCTGTCTGCCATTATGCGAGCTGATCTGGCTGGCTTGGCTGACTTTTCCAGAGCCATTCTCGTCCGAACTGGTAAGGAAAATTCGCAATTTCATTGAGAAAATCGAAACAGTATGCTAACAAAGGACAGCATCCGACTTTGACCGACCCCCGCCTGATGTTTCTGCGTACTATCACTTTTTCGTCGCCGACCAGGGTGGCTTCGAGATTGCCGTCGAAAACCTCTACATTGCAGGAATCGAGATTATCAACAAGATCATCGGAGAGTGGAAGCAGACCTTTAGCAAGGGTGTCAAGCCGACAAACTACATTGGTGATATTTTTGGATCTTTGGGAGGCGAGCCAAACTTTGGTCCTGGCAGCATCTTCAAAGGAGAGGGAGCAGGCCGAATCAAGGCTCGAAAATAGGGAGGAAAAATTGTCCATTGTAATAATTCGCCCACAGGCGTCAACCTTGGTATTTAAAAAGGGGAATTTTACTTTCATCATTCGCAATTACTGATCTCGGCGTGTTTTCCGCTAGCCAATGGACACGCTACATTTGACGGGATGGGCAACAGCTAATGTAAGGGTTCGATCGCCGGGTCTCCTTTGCCTAAGCCGTAGTTAACAATTATAGTATTGCCTAAAAGTGTAGATCCTGCAATCGTCTAGGGATAAGGAGAAGGACTGAAACAAAGCAGCCCAAAAACTACTTCAAATCTAAATCTGAAGGCCCGTCCAATCATGGCATGATGATATCACGCTGTCGGTTAGGACTGGATGGCCGAGTGGTTAAGGCGTTAGGCTTAAGAATTTCCTCCTAATCACGTAAGTGTCGTGGGTTCGAACCCCACTCCAGTCAAAAATAATAAGCACTTTTTGCCAATCTGAACCTACTCGCTTCGGGGTATTTTTTCCCTATTTTTATTATTATTAATTTTTTTTTTCAGAGATAAAAAAAAAGTAAGTAAGTTGAGATCCATTTTTTTGAGTTCCTTTGATAATAGGAACAGCCCAGCACGGTTGCGCGTGGAACAGAAGACTTTTCAGTCCATCGGTGCGATTGCCCTCGCACCAAGCTATCATGGGCAAGGCATACAGTGTGATGTCATAGTTGGTTGCGTGTTTGATTCTTGATGGGCGGCTAAGTGCTTCCAGGGATTGAATTCATTTTGGTGTGTGCAAAGCAATATGCATGTCTTTTTTTATTTTTTATTTTATTTCTTTATTTAATTTTCTTTTTACAAGCGTTGTGCATGTTTAAGCAATCCCGGCCGCTCTCTGTTGTGTTGGCAGCCGCTCAGCGAGCCTGATTAGTGTGGCTTCCGGATCCATCGTGTGAATCCAAATATCGCTTCATCGTCTTGTCGTGGAGGTGAATCACGTATGGCAATTCAGCCGCAGATTTGGACAGCAGGGACACCATTCGCACAAACGATGGAAAATTCGCGAAAAAAGCACGTTGGGGCGTTTATTTGCGTGTAAAAGCGGGGGCATCGCAAAAAAGAAAACAAGCGCGGCTATGAAGCAACTCGCTTAAGTAGCAAACAAGTCCGTTGCGTCCCAGATCTCGCTCGGATGGAACCATCATTTGAACTTGTTCATCTTCACCACTAGACGGATGAATCGTCATCTCGATGTATAATCCCGAGTCCCAGGTTTGCAAGGGCTGTGGCCTCTACGGCTACTATCGCGCCGAGTGTCCAAGGTGCCCATGCCGCTACTGTCGGCAAAAAGGACACGCACAGATCAATTGCCCCAAAGTGCCCCCGTGTAAAGTATGTGGACTGCAATCTCACAAAACAGTACACTGTCCTCAGTACAAGACGGCTCTTCCACGTCGATTCACGTCGAGAGCAGGAGAATCGTCATCCACGATACCTCAAGTACAGTCCAACCCGCTAGAAAATGACCTCTTATTGTCCCAAGCGACCAGGGCAAATGCGACCAGGGCAAAGGGGCTTCAGCCGTCGCGTCCGATCAAAAAGAGCCAAGCAGAGGCCATGAACATTAGGCTGCGATCAGGTCAACATGACGATGTTGAATGGGAACTTATCGAGGAAGAAATCCGAAACGTGAGTTGTATGCCTAATGCTACCCGATGTGATGCTCATGGAGTCTCGTCAGGCGGTTCCTCTGTCGCCACGTGTCGTGTTCCCTGATTTAAAGGTAGAATGCCTCAAACTCCTTGAGGCAATCGTAAACGGCGATGTTTTTGGGTCGGATAATCAGGACTATTCGGGACAAATAGCCATCCATGGCGGCATCGAGCAGGCTACCGAAGCCTTAATCGCAATGATAAGACCGGAAATTCGGGAACTAGAAGGACAGACCATCACCCCAAATAATCTGGAAGAGATTCGTTTACGACAAACGGGAGCTTGGCCTCAACTCGGAGGGTACCTTGACGCCATCACCGATGATCGGTGTCTCGACTACCTTCGGCCTTATGTTGGCCAATCAAAAAAGCTTCATAATCGCTTACTTCATGGGCATACACGCGAAATCTTGCGCGGGAGCTATGCTACGCTTCACTACTTTATGCTTTGGTTGGGCAATGGCCACCGGCATGCAAATTTACTGCTTCTCTGGTCCGCACCTCCCAATGCCGTCTGGGATAACTGGACCAGTATTTGCTTCAACATGTTGGAGGCGCTCTTTTGTCGTGCGTTTAAATCTCACCATGGGTCTTTGTCGTTTAAGGGCGAAACGGGGGATGATGCTTTGGGATGGGGTTTAAACGTTGTATCGCCTCTGATGCAAGGGCCGATTCTTTCCGAAATCCAGAAGCTCGAACAGACAGGCCTACTCAGCCGTTCCCAAGACAAACAAATTGCCTGTTGGAACTCCTTCCGGGCAAGGAAGCGCAGCCAATCAGCAATTACGCCCTTCTCACCATGGGCCCGCCGAGATTACGAGAACGCCCTGAAGGATGCCATCGGTTATACCCGATTCCAAGCTTTTCAGGCAGATGGTGACCCGACTCCGGTCACGAGCGATGAAAGCAGCCAAAGACTCCCAGTGGTTGGGAGTCTAACAGCTTCCGTCGCTTTCGTCTTGGGGCCTGGTTGGTGCGATGGGACCGATGAAAGCGAGCTCACGAACGAGTCCTCATCTGTCTTGCCATGGGCACTTAGATGTTCTGGTTTCAATAACAGCAATGTCTTGGTCTGGACGCACGACCTGAATCAATTTTCGGGCCCAACTGCTTCTAACCTGGGGCCGGTTTCTGAAACGAGCGTTGCTCTGCATCAGCAAATCCTTGCCGCCAGCTCTGCCAGAGTTGTATTGATGTGTGGTTTTCGTGCGGAAGAGGCCATCGTACAATCTCGCAAGGTTATTGAACCCTCCAAGATGAAAATCAAAGGATATCGCTATATTACTTTTCTGGATAGTGGCGAGGGCGGGAAACCAAGACTCTTCATCCGCTGTCCGCAGCTTCCTTTCAAAGGCCATCGTATTGACGGTCAACATGCTGCGACTCTGTGCGAAATCATCAAGTTTTCCGGGCTGATTAATGGAGTCAAAGAACTCAGTCCGTTTTTCCTACAGTCCAGCAGTGCGTTAGCATTTCTCTTTCGCCAGCAAGCCTTGGAGTCGCAAGGCCACCCGAGGATGACAACTGAGACCCTACATCCCAGCATCAGAATTTGGCTCTCAAGGAAAGGCTTTTCGAAAGAAGACGACATTCGGAAGATTGAGACTCTGGCGGGAAGTCTAACTTATGGCATACTTCTGCTGCTGCAATGCCTGCCTCGATGCCCGGCCACCGACCAGATGAACCGAGTTGGGCAGAAAAGCGAGAGCCATAGGACAAGCTCAAAGCGGGCCTAGGAGCCCCTCAGCGATACTATTGAATCTGTGAAACGGCATTGCAACCAAGTCATCCGAGCACGCGAAGAGCTCTGGAACGAGATACGAGCAGACGGGGAATTCTCTCAGGGTAATATTCCCAACAATGATGAACTTCATCGCTCGGTGGAGACAGAATCCACCAGTTTGCGAGACGTAATTTCCCTCAGCAATGATGATCTCAAGATCCTATCTGAAGTGGACCAACTTCGACAATCTCGGAAGAATCTAGATGAAGAAATCATTTCTGATGATGTGATCCAACTTTTACAGAACCAGCAAGGCCACGCGACTCTCAGTGCTGAAAGAGATGACTACGATGGTGTTGATGGCGAAGCTGTCGAAGAAGGCCCGGTTAAAGGGATACAATCTGTTTTGATAGCCCGAGAACGCAAGGTTATTGGGAGAAACGTGTACACAGCCCCCCCGGGCACCAAGAAGGAGATAAATCCTGCAATAAACTGGAGAGAGGAATCCAAGGTCTTCCGGGGCAAGTTGTATCCTCGCAAGTTCAAAATGCAAACGGCAGAGGACAATGTGAGACACATCTCCCTATGGTGTATTCACCTGACGTTTCCCAACCAACTGGACATGGGGAGCGAAGGGATCGTCAACGTCTCCGTCGAGATGTGCGCTGAGCATCTGGCAAATCCAAACAGATGGGCCAAACTAGCCACCGAAAAAGATAACGGTCGTTGTCTTAGTTTCCGGGTGACTGGCACGAACTCCGATGGCAAGCCATTTGTGTACATTCCTCAGTCTGGTGGGAGGCGTGATGTGTATCGCGCGAACACTTTTGTCGACATGGTTCTCCACGGAAAGACCAACATAGAAATTTCGATGACCCCTCGACGGTACATCTACGTTCATGCGGGATGCGATCCCAGACTGGAAAAATTCATCGGCGGAGGGTATACAGACAACGGCTCTGAATGTGATGGGGAGAGTGAAAAGGATGTCGCCTAGTTGGACTTTTATCTGCGCGTTACTGAGATCAGATACTTGGCAGGGGCAAGGTGGTGGGTGCGTAGAGCTGAGCCACAATGTTAACCAATGGATTACGACTGGGGCGAAGTGGATTGAAAACGATGTGATACTTGGTGATTCTAAGAAACATGGGATTCGTTCAGCCCGTTAATGTGCAAATACTAGAGATTGCGTTTTGAATCATCTCAACGGCATTGCTCTTTCCCCTCTACCCGACGCTGATGTTTTCGCGCTTCTTTTGATATTCATGACCCAAATTGCTCGTCCTGACCATACATTAGAACAGAACCCGTCCGTTTTGGTCGCGCAAGACCATGCGCTGTTCATCTCATGTCCGCTTGCGCCACTTTCCGCTCGCGACTTTGTGTCTCCTGAGACGGTCATGCATCTTTTCGAACGCTAAGTTCCCGTATAGTGTCTCCTTGGTCCGCCAAGGCTTGGCAACTGTAAAGAGTGGTGATTCGAAACTCCAAGCCTTTTTTTTTTTTTCGTCTCATACAAAAGCACATGACGACGCTACCCTTGGCCCAAGTTGGCTTGCGCCGGGGAGGGGAGCATAAGCACTACCCTTCGGAGCGCCTAACCTTAGCCCATTACGCGGAAACCAACGGAGCCAACCTTGGGTTGCGCAGTCATCAAGCTCGGACGTGGCCCAAGCGAACTGGGATGACAAATGAGGGTCAGCAGCATCAACCTGTCTTACTTGATACAGGCTTTTGGCAGCAGTCGTACGCGGATACCTTGGGGCTTGGCGTCTATACGAACACTTCTCGGAGAGGGCGAGGCTGTGAAGGAACACGACATGTCATGCGCTTGAAGGATGGTGAAGTTGCTTCCAAAGAGGGTTTTCAAACGCGCACACAAGCACAGCATTATGCCGCCTCAACGAACCGGAGGATCAGTACGGACAACAGCTAATGCTCGAATGAGAAGGTCTGGTTCGGCTTGGCCATCCGACAAAAAGACCCGACTATGCGACACTGCCACGATTCTCGACTAGAGAGTCTTGGCAATATTAACGAGGAAGCTTTTGTCCCAATGTCTTGGCGATACCGGTGCAACGGCCTGGGCGCCGAGCAGGGGCCGGCAAACGGGGCGGTGGTGTGTAACACACGATGGGCCAGAACCACTCAGCGCTCACGAGCCTGTCACCTGCCGCATGCACGCAAGCGGTAGCTGGTCTCCCGGGCCGGGTAAGGTCAAGGGGTCTAGTCGCTTATTAGCCTGGACTCATGTGTTCCTTGGGTGGGCTGCGGGGAGGGGGGGCGAGATTGCAGTAAATGAAGCGCTAGCCTGTGACGCGAATACAGGGAGCTTGGGCATGAACTGCACACGTGGTAGCGCCTTGACATTAACGGCGGTGACATGCCGACGAACCGGTCCCGTTAGTCGCTGACGAGTTGTTTTATGCTGATGTTAGTTGATCCCTCCCTCCCCACCCCTTCTCGCCATGCCCGAAAACGTGAATCGCCCTGAGGCCCTTGCGAAACGCCGCACGGCCTCGCTTCCATTTGGTGACGGAAGGGGTTTTCTCTAGCCGCGCGTTCTAGAAGGAAAGGTTATTTGGTTGGTGGGAATTCAGTCGTCGGTCTCGGCGCCCGGTGGTAGACGAAAACTTCTGACTGCCGCGTTTCGTCTCCGAGTGAGAATCAGCTCAGCTCCTGGACCTGGTCGGGAGTTGAGGCGCAATCTAAACGGTTTCTGGGCGGGCTCCGTCAAGATTTCCCAAAAGGAGACCCAGCGGGCGAATGAGGAGGGAAAATCGGTCACGGATCGAGTCCTCCGCCGTAGATCGGTATCGCATCCTCGTCCATCTCCTCCGAGGCATTGCCTGCACCGCAAAACTTGGCGTCGTGCCATTTCGACACCGTTCTGATTCCAAAAAAAAGAAAAAAAGAGAAAGCGCTAAGCCAAGACCGTATTTCCCGTTCTGCTCCTCCCCTCCACTCCCCCCCGTCTCTCCTGGCGTGAGGCTAAAGGCAGCCCGAATCTAATCTTTCATCTAAACCTAAAATTTTGGAGATGAGCATCTCAATACTAAACATGGCCCTGGGAGTCTGCCAAGAAAAGAAAAACGTGTGAAATAAGTGATGAGTGGATATACGGATACAGTGTACGTGGAGTTTCTGCGGTGTGCGCGAAAAAAAGGGTCTTGTCCTTTGGATCGTGCTCGTCCGCGTAGTGTAGGCGGCTCGTGCTTCCCACTACGGCCCGGCGAGACTAAGGCTGCCCTTCTGAGCGAAGCAGCAAAGGTAAAGTGGTTTAAGAAAAGAGACTTGAGGAGATTTCGTAATCTTTCAGCGTCTGTTCTCACCGTCGAGAAAGGCGAAGCAATTCTTGGCAACCTAGTCGTTGATCACAATCCTCCGTCCTCCCCTCCCTCTCGTGCTAGTGCCTCTCTCCGCATTATCCGCTGGGATCTTCTGTCAGCTAATGGTCCCTGGCGTCCGAGCTTAGGTGCTAAAAAGCACAAAACGAGGCTTAGCTGGGTGGTGTCTACTGCCGGATGTCACCGAGGGACCCCAGGGGTCTGGCATCCGTGGGAATGTCTGCTGGCTCGAGGACCGGGTGCTCGGGGTTGATTGCAGCCGTCGGTTTCGGGAAGCCTTGGCCACGATGGGATGAATAGACTCACGGGGAGAGCTTTTAAGTATTACTTGGCTGTTGATTATACTCGAGGTTTTTGGTACTTAAAGGCCTCGACAATCTCCCAGATATCGAGTTTTGTTTCCAGCATCAACAGCATCCTCACAGCTTCAACAATCTCTCCAGTCTACTTCAAAGTACCATCTTTCCAACCACTTACTCATATTGTCTCTTTTGAGCAACCAAATACCGCAGCAATGGCTCCCTCTACCAAGCAGTTTGTTGGCCTCCTCGCCGCCTTCGCTCCTGGTGCTCTCGCATCTTGTGCCTACGGAACACACCTGCACCCTAGGGCCAATGCCATCACTGCTCCCAACTTCAGCTACTGGGGATCTACTGTACGCATTCTGCTCTCGCATTTAGCTCTTACTCTTCAGATTCTAACATCATGTCCAGGGTCCTGCCGCCTGGCACGCCATTAACACCACTGCCAACGCCCTCTGCGCCTCTGGCACCAACCAGTCGCCTATCAACGTGGCCGCTGATACCACCACTACCGTGGCTTCTTCCGAGCTCGCTTTCACCCTCGGCAACTGGGCCAACGGTGCCACCTTTGAGAACCTTGGTTCTACTGTTGAGGTCATCTCCGCCGGCGGCAACTTGACCACTGGCGGCCGCGACTACTCCCTCGCCCAGTTCCACTTCCACCTCCCCAGCGAGCATCTCGACAACGGCAAGAGCTCCGCCATGGAGTTGCACCTTGTCTGGCAGACGACTGCTTCCCAGCTCGCCGTCACTGGTCTCTACATTGACGTTGCCAACAAGGCCGGCACTGGTAAGCCATCGAATGTTCCAAAAAATAGCCTCGAAGAATTCATGCTAACTAGTAAACTAGACGCCGCCTCCAAGCTTGTTGAGTCGGTCCTCAGAACCGTTGACCAGATCCCCAACCTCGGTGATCACATCACCACCCAGGCCCTCGACATGAGCGCCATCTCCAGCCTCTTCGGCGCCGGCAGCTTCAACTCGTAAGTTTATGCACCATGCAAGCCTATCGCAGACAGACTCTAACGTTTGCTACTTCAGCTATGCCGGTTCCCTCACCACCCCTCCTTGCTCTGAGGGTGTCAGCTGGTTCGTATCCAACCAGAAGGTTACTATTTCTGTCGCCACCTTCCTCAAGTCTCGCAACGTCATCGGCTACAACGCCCGCTTCGCCCAGAACAGCCCCGGCCAGCCAAACGTCCTCTCTCTGTAAAAAGAGCGTTTTCGTCTTTTTTTCTTTTGGATTTTCGATATGTGTATATCTATTTTCTTTGTTCGGTACTCTGTGGTCTGGATTAGGTGGGCTGGTGGCAGGGGTGGCAATGGCGTGCTGTGTTCCGAGTATAAAGTACAGATCTAGCATATTTTTACATTGTGCCAAGATTTTCAATTAACCTTTTTACTTCATCCCTGTGATGGTCATCGGCTAAAAAACTTTACTCGATCGTGAATTTTCGACATGAGGCTCTTATTCATTGCAACCCCCCATTTCTTGCACACTCAATTCTTTCAATTCCTTTTTTTTTTTTTTTTTTTTTTTTTTTTCAATTTGGAAACTTACCTCAAGCCTGCGAGGAGATTGGATTCTAGCTCCTTGTCTGACACATGGCAGGTGCACGGATAAGGGCAGCACATACTGCCAAGATGCCAAGAAGCTGGGAGGCCCATGTCGGTCCATCGTGTTGGCGATCCGTTTTTGACAGGTCCACGGACGGGGAAATCACCCACCAGTCCGACTGGGCTTCCGGTGGAGGTGGGGGAATAAACAGAGTTCAGTAGAATGCACCGCCGCAGTTGTACCTGAACTCTCATTCAACTTCCTACATGCATCATGCTGCCAAGCCCTCATCCCTCCGTTCGGATATTCGGTACAATGATTTCTAATTGGGCCCTTTTCGTACATGGTGGCTCGCGTCCGAGCCGCCATCTCCGGCTCATACGGAAGTATCGAGGAGTTAAAGTTGTCGTTTTTTCCGCGTCTAAAACCCAAACCTCTACACAGAAGACAGCCACGATAAAGAGCGTCATCGCCTCTTCCAAGTTGCCCTCTGCAGCTCGTCCAATGCCTTTTGATCCATTTCCTTCGTTTCTCTGCTGCGATTCAGGCTACCCTTGATGGCTGAGCGATTCTGGCCACTTGACTCATCCAAAACACTGGGATCGTTGTTTCCAAACTGCATCTCGCCATTGCCCGGAGCACCCGGCATCCAAGGTGCTATAAAGTATTGGTTTTCTTGGAAGTTGATGTAACGCCGAGGCGATATCTTATGGGAAGGCATGCCCAGGTAACCCTGGTCGCGTAACAGGTATTTCGCGTCATAAAAGCCCTTGAACTCGTAATCTCCAAGATGAAATCGAAAATCGACCAGATGGGAGAGCCTTTCGCGAATATTGTCAAAGACTGATGACCATGTGCCTGGGAAGTAGAAGATTCCCTCCTGGTGGACAAATCCAAAGGACCCTGGCGGCAGTGCGTTCCAATCACGCCTGTCAATGCCCCATTCATTGAGCTGTTCTATGTCGCAGCTGATATAAGATACGACCAGGCACCAATCCAGGTATAGATTCTTGATTGAAGTCTGACGCAGCACCCAGTCGAACTGGTCGTGATGCGCAATGGCGTACCGCCCGAGATGGAGCGTCTTCAAATTGGGAAACTCAAGACCCCGGCTCTCAAAAGTGCCCGGGAATACACCCCAGAAATCATCAAAGTACAGCGTGAGCTCAGTAAGATTGCTGCTCAGCGGGACGAGCCAGTGTTTGTGCATGTACGGTTCGAATTGCACGCGCTCAATATAGTCCATTTCATCTGGGTTGTATTCGTTTTCCTCGCTAAGTATGCATAGGTGGAGCTTGGTGACATCTTTGGCTACCGATTTGAAGAGATCCGACGTTGTGAAGTCGGGCAGCGGCATGTTCTGCAGGAATTCCAGCTTGAGCGAATGAATGGTGCTGAAGCCGGGCGTGTTGGCGCGACGCCGGATAGCCTCAAACACGGTTCGGAGGGCATTTTTCCGAGCCCAGGGGCTTCCAGGGCCTATATCTAGCCACTCGATTCCACGTTCTACGCCCCAGCAGGATGTCGAGAAACGAAGGTAAACTTCGCCAAGGCGAGGAAGATGCTCAATGCGAGAGACTGCGCCCGGGAGCTGTGCCGGCATCTCATCGCGGCCATCGTGTCCCCTTTCAATAGGCAAGCTCTTTAAAATGACGCGACGAGCATGAGACTGAACGGCACTGCTTTCAAGCATCCCATTCCAACCATCGAGGCTCAGCTTGGTGGGGTTTGTGTCGCGTAGAGTGACGGTGTGAAAAAGGCGTGGTGTCGCGAGCGTGTTCCATTTGCGGCAAACCAAACGCGCATTGAGCAAATCGGTTCTCGGTGCGGGCTGCTGGTCAAGATGTACGAATTCGGGCACTAGCTGTTCGATGATGAGGCCCAGGAGCTCATCAGGCAGGCCTGCGAGTTTCATCATGCCCATATTGATGGAAACCAAGATGAGGGGACTGATGCTTTGACACATTCAGGGGCTGAGCAACCAATTGCAATTTAGCGACGTATTGCCGCCGCCTGGATTAGCCACTTGTGGCGCTCGCCAGGACCTTGCAGTTAGTGACGCTGACTAGCCTGGGATTCGATGATGGGTGGCCATCTGAGAAGTATATGGCATCATGAATTAAAAAGCAGATCGAAGATATCCAGTTTGTTCATAAATGCTTGCCATGGTTGGAATTGATGGGTTGAATCTCCTCCCGTAGCAGCCATGGCACACCTTCTGGTTATAGAATCATCCTCCATTACATGGCGATTTGTCTTTGCCTAATGATGAGTGGGACGACCTATTCTGGGATTGCTTTGAAACACAAGAAAAGATCTTCCTGGCGCCCGGGTTCGATAAGGTAAACGTCCACGTGAAGTTGTCTGGTTCAAGCCCTTTACCATATCTCGACAGCACGTTAGCGTTCATGAAATTTTGGTTTACCGCAGAGTGTATCGATGGCCCATCCTACACATTTTCCAATCCTGGCGTCTGTGAGCACTTAATTTGTCCCTCTTGCGATTTTATTTGTTGCGGGCTGTTCGCATAGTTAACCATTTCAAAAACAAATACAGGACTCCGACCCAATTTCAGTCCCGATTGTGGCTATAACCGCTGAAAGCGAACAAATTAACTTTTCCCAGAAAGTGGCGGATAAGGTGAATTTAGAGCGTTTACAAGGCCAAATCCTGCCGATTGGCAGCTACGAAGGTGACCTCAAAAATTTCGATCTGATCTTTCCCGGCAAGTGCCAAGGCACTTTGGCGGATTATCTCCAAAATTCTGATCGTCGGTGTGCAAAAGGCCTATTCCCTGGATGATCGCCCAGTTTACTAACATTTGTTCCGCCCTCGCAGCCCTTCACGAGGCAGGGTTCACATTTGGGAACATTTCGCTCGATGCCATTCTCTGGATCACAGAAGCTTTCGGGCTTGTCTATTTGGCCTCAAACGACCAGTATGAATGCGGGAGATGGAGTCCCTAAAATCCGTGATGAAAGTCCCTCCTCTCTCTTTTCATCGTCTCAAGCCACAGGGGGCTGATTATTCCCCTGATGATAAAAAAAAATTGCATCGTCAGCGCACGACACCTGGCTCATGGGCTGCATACTGCTAGAGACTCTGGCGTATCTTGTCAATGACTTTGGCGCTTTAAACAGAATCTTACCTCGTGGCTCGTATTTGTGGAAATCTCTTGACCTTTTCCCTCAGGGCCAGCAGCGAGACCAGCCGCGATATCAAGTGATCAAAGAATACTTGAGATCAATTTGAGTTCCTTTGAGAAGAGGAACAGTTCAACAGGGTGAGCTATGGAACAGATAGACTTTTCAGTCCATCGGTGCGATTGCCCTCGCACCAAACTATCAACTAAGAACCTATGCAAAATGAAAACCTTGATAGAAAAAACATCAATAAAGTGATCAAAGAATACATTCAGCGCCTTTATCCTGTTCTCAAAGATTATCCCGTGTACGTAGAGTTGTTGAAACTTGTCCATACTAAGATTTTGGTGGTGCCAATGGTGGAGGCTGGCAGCATAACAGCCGACGAGATCCAGAGACGTTCTAGAATAACCCTGCACGTATCGTCTTTCGGGGCGCTCTCTGAGAAATCGATCTAGCAACTAAGAAGCAAAACAAGCGCTCATAGTGTAGTATGCGAAGCTGTAAACCATCTCCATCTTCGCCGACTCAATGGTCTGGTCTTCGATGTCATCCTGAATAATACAAAGTGAGTGGATCCAGAGGTAATCAATACCAAGCCCCCTTGTGACAGTCACAGCATCTCTGAAAGTCCGTGGGAGGCTTTGAAGTTCAATTCTATCCGTCCTTTGCGTGATGTTCTTCCTGTAGGTGCAAAATTTCTTCTCGTCTTCTTTTTTGCCCCAGAGATGAGGGGAGCCACATAGCGAGACCGCGGCATCAAAACAGCATCCACCAGTCGGAGGGGCTCTTTCTCCTTTGCTTGAATAAGCCGTTTCAGCTTGATACATTCTCCTTCTTTCTCGCTTCCATGACAAATTTCATGGCAAGAATCGCAATCGCTGAGCCATTCCTTAAGCAACGCAAGCTGGTCGCCACTACCTTCCTTGAACAATTGTGGAAAGATGGATTGTGGGTTATTTGACCCTAGAAAAAGTCAATTACTTCAATCTATTCAGACGTTGGTCCTTTTGTGCTGGAAATTACCTGGCGGAAAGGAGATTGAAAGGAGATCCAGACCGTTGCCAAGGCCAATTATTTCACAAATCTGCCCGAGTTTCAATTCCGCCCAAGGCACATGACATCTGAAGTCAAGTGTATCAGCTGGTATCCAGCATGGATTGCATGTCGGCTACAGCGGAGAGAGGTCAAATGTGACACTGAATAGACGTGCTACCTTGATGGCGCTGCAGTGGGAGCACAGAGTCAGTAGCAATATTGAACACCTGCGAGACATTGATATTGTAGGGCGATATATATTGTTTTCCCTCAATATGGACTGTCAAGGTCTTCTGAGATTTTAAGCGGTGTTGAGTAAATAGGTACAGACTCAACAAGGTGGTATACTCTACGCATCCGAGATCATTGATGATTTTGAGCATGACGTGGAGCTGGCCGAGATCAATAAACGTGGATGGTTGTTGCAGGAACAGGTCCTCTCACGTCAAACCATCTACTATAGTTCAAAGCAAATATACTGGGAGTGTGGCGCGGACGTGCGACGCGACGCGACGCGTTGAGGCATCTACAAAGGTGGGTCTTTAGAAACCCGACTGGTTCTACTTCTAAATCTTGGTGAGATGACTGTGACGCCGATCCCGCAATAAAAAGGCTCAAGAGAGGGGAATACCTAACGTATGAGCTAGCCCGAGGTCTGCATAAGAGATACTCTGGGCTTGGCTTTACAAATTACGGGGATCGAGCAGTGGCTATTATAGGCCTCGAAGACCGATACCTCGGACACCAGTTGGACATGGTTGTTTCCAGGTCTATTTCGGCCAAAGCCTGCTCTGGAAGCGAGGCCAAAAGGAGTGCATGGCCCGCATTTCCCAACCGAAGCGCTACGTCCCAAGTTGGTTGTGGCTCTCCAGGCAGCGAATCATCGACTATATCGAAGCCCCGCCCGGGGCTGGTAGATTGGATAACTGCTCAGTTTGGGGCCATGCCTGCGAAATTTCAAGATTTTACGGATAGTTCCGTCTTGCCGGGAAATATAAGGAAAATGCGCATGACGAAGCAGAGTTGGAAAGATGCGCTGCTTTTGATGATGAGGCTGGATTTGAGATTGAAGAACTTGGGTGCCTAGTAGTTGGGAGGATCAAGGAGAGAGGGCATACGGAAGATGCAAAGATTCATACTCTCGCGTTTTGCCCTAATCAAACGTAAGGGAGCATGCGGTCATATGGGAGAGTCGAAATAGTGATTTTGAAAGCGAGCCAAACAGCAAGAAAAACATATTTTGTCGATGTTAGGTAATTGCAGAGGTGGATAACGCAGAAAATACATGGCAACAACGGGACAATTCTAATCCTATTATTTAAACAAAAGAAAATAAACCATATCTACTCATAAAATTACCTTAGTTGATAGTTTGGTGCGAGGGCAATCGCACCGATGGACCGAAAAGTCTATGTGTTCACACCTCACCCTGTTGAACTGTTCCTCTTCAAAGGAACTAAAAAAATTGATCTCAACTCATAAGATTACCAAAATAGTTATATTTTTAGGCCATAAGGATGTCTACAAAAGTTGCTGCGTTACTCCCATGACCATTACAACATGGGTATTATTAGGTATAGGGTAGTCGAGGAGAAAGGCTCCGAGGTGGCAAATGAGTCGTAATTGCACCGTTTATCCATAAAAACGCGGCTCATTTGTGTTTATTTAAATGGTCTATTAGATTGATATACATTATAGAAAGCCCTATTTTCTGGCTCGATTCATCTTCGGTAGCCAGTGCGGTGAATCATTTCTTTCCTAGAGGTGAAATCAATTTGGTCCTTGCCGCTTGACTGCCGCTTTTTCCGGTCTAGTGGCAGGGCGCATCAACTGAATTCATTTTTCGTTCTCGGGTTCGTTTGCACCAATCAAGACTACAGCTCCTCCATTATTCTCGAATGACGGAATGAAAAGAATGAAGGGAACATAATGTTCTGTCGCTTGGCCGTTGTCATTTAAATCGCAAGCGAATGTGGGGACTGTACCCTGATCGAAATCAGAGATCTACCCGTGAAAGCAGATCCTAAACGAAGTCTTCTCGGCACTTCACGTTTTGAACAAAGGCAAAGAAACGCTAAGCTGGTTGGAGGTTAATAAAATACGTATCTGCTGCTCCGGGGTGGCGATTCCCTTGAAGTTCGTTCTCGTTCTCGTTTTCGTTATCGCCGCTAATAAGGCGCAGGCGCGTCTTGACTTGGCCGCAGTACAAATGACATATTATTGCGTGTTTTAGCTAATTTAAGAAGCCTAATTTGGCTTAGAAGTAGATAATTCCAAATATTTGCCTCTATTCTTCTTCAATCTTTTTCATCTTGATCGTCCGTCTTCCCTATTTTGATCCCGACCCCAGTCACCAGAGCGATAGCGCTATGGCAACTCCTGCGCCAGCCCAAGATTCCAATAGTCTCGCCCCAGCCTCGAGTCAATTAGTTCATCTTTCTCCGGAGGTTTCAATTACTGTGGCTTCGGTCGAGAGCAGAGATGGCGACGCTGACCTGGTGGGATGGGACTGTCCCGATGACCCAGAAAATCCCATGAATTGGCCGCTGTCGCGAAAAGCAGTCAATGTTGGGCTCATGTCATTGTTGAAAATAATTTCGTAAGTAAAAAAACTATAGAACAGACGTCTAGATTTCGCAGACTGATTTGCCATTTCTGTGCTGGCTGTGTAGACCACTGGTAAGTTCGTCTCTTTGCAAGATGCATAGTTCAATGTCAGCTAATTGCTTTATCTCTAGGGCTCTTCCATGTTTGCACCAGGAGTCAAGAGTCTTATGGTTGAATTCGACAGCACATCCAACTTGCTGGCTACGTTTGTTGTTTCTATTTACTTCCTCGGCTACGCATTCGGACCTCTCGTATTTGCACCCTTGAGCGAAATATACGGTCGCGTATACCTATATCACCTGGGAAACCTTTCATTCATCGTAATCTGCATTGGAGCGGCTGAAAGCAATAGCATGGGCATGCTACTTGCCCTTCGCTTTCTCATGGGAGTATTCGGATCGGCACCGACGACAGTTGGAGTAGGAAGCATCATCGACATCGTACCGCTCGAGTGGAGAGGGAGAACATTATCGCTATGGGCAATGGGACCTCTGCTTGGTCCCAGTATCGGGCCGGTAATTGGCGGCTACGTGACCGAAGGACTGGGATGGAGATGGGTGTATTGGATTTTAGCCATCATGGTAATAATGTGGTCTGTTTTAATTCTCTCATGGATTGATTACTGACAGAAATTCGGTATAGGGCGGCGTATTGGGAACTTTGGGATTGATCTTTATGCGAGAAACATATGCTCCTGCATTACTGGAGAAGAAGGCTCGTCGCTTGCGCAAGCAGACGAGTAATCCCAACCTGAAAAGCAGCCTGGGCGAGCGGAACCATAAGGCTGTGAAGCTGGCGATTATTCACCCCCTCAAATTGCTCTTCGCTTCCCCCTTGGTTGCAGTCATTGCCGTCTACGTTGGGATTGGTTCCGGCATCCTCAACCTTCTGATTACAACCTTTTCCTTCGTCTATTCCGATCAATACCACTTTAGCGAAGGAACTGTTGGATTGTCTTTTCTTCCCGCTGGAATCGGCATGATGGCTGGCGTCTTGACATTTGGACAGGTTGCCGATTACCTCGTGCGCAAGGCCAAGGAGAAGCAGGGGCCTGATGAAACATACAGGCCAGAGGTGAAGCTTTCGCCGTGGGTTACGGCGCCGATTGGCGTGGCCCTTCCCACAGGCCTGTTTATATATGGATGGACGGTGGAGAATTATGTGCACTGGATTGTGCCTATGATTAGTGTTGCACTCTTCTCATTTAGCTTGATGGGAGCAACGGTATGTTTCAGGCCATGCTCGCTCCTGGCTATTGCTAACTCGAGAATCTCAGATGAGCATGCAAAATTACCAAGTGGACTCGTATCCTCTTTACGCGGCGTCTGGCACGGCTGCCACCACATTGTTCCGGTCGCTAATTGGTGCCTTGTTGCCACTTAGCGGCCTTGAGTTGTATGATGCGCTTGGGCTGGGTTGGAGTAATAGTTTACTTGGATTTATTTCGCTGGGGCTGATTCCAGTTCCCATTTGCTTTTACTATTTTGGAGAAGCCTTGCGCAAGTCGCATTCGCCTAATTTGTGAAGAGGCAATTTGAACACACAACTGATTCTCTTCAACGCGATTCATTCATTACATAAAATACAGATAGATGGTATAGAAAAAAGCGTCCTAAGAGATACAAATCCAGAATTGCATAATTTGGTATAGTGATAACATAGAGTACAAGCTGCTCATGATAAAAGAAACACGCCCTGGAGCAACAAAAAGAAATCCGGCAAAATGCGACAAGCAAAATTGGAGATCATGCTGTGCCCAAGAGCTCGCAGAGTCCTCGGACCCTTCAAGCGTCCCTCCTCTAAGACTGCCGCTTGTGCAGGTACTCGTGGTTCTTCAGAGGCGGTGGCTTGTGGAATGTTGAGAGGGCAAAGAAGACGCCAAGAACGATGCTCACAGCACCGGAAGCGATGTAAGCTTTGGACATGAAGGCAACGCGGCCCATGCCAGAGGACTTTGTGGTGATGATGATGGATTTTTTGCCACCGGCGGCTTCGATAGGAAAGTCTGGAGTGATGTATGTTAGTGACAATTGTTTTCTGCTACATGAAAGCATAGACTTACGAGAGAAGAGCTCGAGACGGTATAGACCTCGCTCCATGGCGTTCCACTTGTTCTGCATCGCAAGCTTGGCAAACGTGGGACCAGCAGCCGTGCGCATCCAGACCATGAAGGCCTCATCCACGGTCGGGTCAAACATGTTGCCCTTGTGGTATCCGTTGGGATAGCGCTCAGCCCAGTTGGGCGGGGGCACAACGGTGCTGTCGTTGCTAGCCTGGTCCGGAATGGTGTAGGTGCTCGCCTTGAAGAATCCCCGGTTGGTCTCCGAGGTAATGTTGAGCCTGGACATGTTGTAGGTGACGGTCTCGCTCGAGGTGTCGGACGAATCAAGGAACCGCACGGGGTCCATGAAGGTGTCGTTGAAGACGGAGTTTGCGATGGCGCCGCACGGGTAGACGATTCTCTCGACGCCGTCGGCGCCCTTGAGGCCCGCGGATACGGGATCGCAGTCGTCTCCGATCTTGGACGCGCTTTCGTTCTTGCCATTGAGCTGCGACTTGCTGAATGAGGTGCCGTACTTGCGGTGGTTCTGGACGAATTCGGTCAGGTGGTAGTAGAAGTAGATCGGAGGCTGAAGCGTCTCTGGGAGGAAAAAGTCGATGGTGCAGGTGGTGTAGTTCTTTGTCACGCCGTCAAAGGTACGCGACTTTGAAGATCGCATCCACTGCACCTTTGGCTGACCGGCCGTCGAGTTTTTGACGTGCGTCTCGTAGTTTGCGCTGGGCATATCCTCGAGCTGATCTTGTGTCTGGAGGTCGCCGCATTTTGTGTAATCGAATCGAAGCTCGCGTACCTGAATAGTACCGAAAAGGGAATAATTAGCATCTCGCTAGCGAGCTGTGCATTGGAAGGGTTGACAAACATTGGAATCTGTGTGTAGCAAGAAAGCACCAAGACCGACGAAAATGGCTCCGATAATTAAAAATAGCTGAGCTGATGTTTTGTGGTTATAAATCGGTCTTCAGCAGCGGTTAGTAGATGATGCGGGCGCATGCGCGTGGTGTATTTAGAAGCGTGGGCAAAAGAGCCCAAAGGCCAGACCAAATCCCCCGCTTCAAAATCGCAAGTGCAGTAGTTAACTCACCTCCAAGCTGGCATGCGCTGCTGCAACCATGGTGTATCCTCGGGCTTGGGGGGCTTCTTGATACCAGTCGGCATCATGCCTGTGTCCTTCCCCTGGGTCGCCATTTTGCAAAGCTTTCTCTGGTGACGACTGGACTACTATTGAATGCCCCTCGGCTAGGGAAAAAAAAAAAAAAAGAGCGGAGGGGGGTTGGGTGGGTGGTGGTGTTTCGAGACCCGACAAAAGGAGTGCAGTCAGTCTCTCTCTCTGTTTCTCTCTCTCTCTCTCTCTCTCTCCAGCACAGCAGGAGAGGATGTTGTAGGTGGGATGTGAATTTCTTCAATGGAGGAGTGCTGCAAAATGTCGTCACAGCCAAATGAGTTTCCAGTTGGAGAACCCCGGCCAAGGTAAAACAACGGGGCGCGGCCACTGGCCATTGTGGCCCTGGCGGTGCTAAACCTGCACGGGAAGGTGAGGTAAGGCAGAATCTCGGATGGGTCTTTAGTAATGCGAAATATGTATTGTCGTATACACAGTAAGCCCAGTGCTAGAAGGGAGGGAGGCCCTACAGGCCAAGGTTGGGGGGGCGGAGCCTGTGTGATGGTGTGCTGGTCGGTCTGACCAGCGGGCGAGAGTATAAGCGACCGATCCCCAGCGACAATCAGTCTGGCACACGCGCTATTGTCATGGAGCGTAGTGGCGGATGCGGGCCGCCCTTGGGCTGCTCCGTCCTGTCAGTGGCGTAGCTCGCACCTTGTGTTTCGAAGACCAAGCTTCTAGCGCGGCTTAATCTCGACGCCTTGGGCTGAGATCGCCTGTTGCGCCCCTGCACCGCCGCCAGCCCGTTTAATTAGTTCATTACTGTCATGGTGTTGCGAGCGTGCGCATCTTAGTCATAATCCGGGCGCAACCAGATGTGCATATTAGTCTATGTCCCCACTTGGGCCATCGGTTTCGCAAATTTGCCCACTCAGCAAGGTGGTAGATCAGATAGCGGCCTGTTGTCCGTGGAGTAGCATCGCTCAACTCTTTTTGCGCGCTTGGAAGCAGTTGGCAGGTTGCAGTGGTTAGTTGGTAACGAAAAAGATAGTTTGTATCATGGCGCTCACTGCCATTGTCCAGCACTGGGACGGGTCCGGGTCGCGAGGACTCCGCCCTGGGTATACTGCATTCCCCTCTGTGGAGGCTTTGGATTTAACCATGGTAGGGGTCGGTTCCCGGCAGTGGCTCCGTGCGTGGGCCTGTGAGTTGGTTGGAGTCTCTGGGCGCTCGACGGGATTCTTCCTCACTGGCACGCAATTGGACATCCCATTGGCCGGGCTGGCCTCTTCGCCCCTTCGCCTAGCCGCGCCGGGATTAGCCTGAGACGCTCTGCCCTCCTCCGGGATTCGATACCCTGTGTTCCATCCACTCTCGTGTTTCGTCATTACACTGCAAGCGCTAAACTAACTTTATTCCAGAAGCTCTCGACCGAGGGCACAGCCTCGGTGGCCCCGCGCGTTTTATTGAAGTCGTCCATCGTCGAGCTGGCCAAGCTTTCTCTAGCATCGAGAAGGGAGAAGCTTACTTCTGTCGGATACAGGTGTGCCTTGCTTCTTCCTCATGGGCCATGCGATCAGCGGGTTTTAATCTTGGCTCCAGATATTTCCAAGATCGCCTCTGACCACCCTCTCTGGCCATCCCTTTCACTACCTTCTTTTCTCCCAATACCCCCCGCATTGTCGTCCTAGCCTTGCTGTCCGTTCAACCAACCGTCCCTTCATTCACTCCTTCAGCGCTGTCATTTTTCGTATACCTTTTCTCTTTGGCCGAGTTTTCGCTTTGCGACACATTCTTCATGCAGGTACCCTGACTACAACACCACCAGCAGTAATAATAGCCTTCGACGGCTGCCCGCAACATGGCGCCAAAACCGAAGCCATGGTATATGAAAACTATACCAGAGCTCATTCGGGGCGATAATCCCCCTCAGCAACGTACCGAAAGAAGGCCACCGCCTCAGGCTGCCGAGAGAAGACCTGCTCCTCAGCCTGTTCCCCAAGCCGCTCCTCAAGCCGCACCTCAACCTGTGAACAGACCTCCTCCTCAGCCTGTCAACAACAGGCCCCCTCCCCAACCTGTGGACAAGAGACCTACTCCTCAGCCTGCCGTTGGGAGGTCAAAGCCGAAGCCGTGGTACCTAAAGACGATCCCAGAGCTCATCAAGGGAGATAAGCCTCCCCCTCCCAGGCCTGTTGTGGATGGGAGCAACGGCATCATTGAGAACAATGAGAGCAGTGGTCGATGGATTCCGCTGGACTTGAGGTCGCAGGGGACTCTGATCGATCCCCAAACCGGCGCGCCATACATTTCTAATGCCATCAAGTCCTCTCACTACACCGTCGCCGATTTTATCCCCCGCCAGCTCGTCTTCCAGTTTACTCGCGTGGCCCACGCCTATCTGTTGATCGTTTCCATCCTGCAACTCATCCCGGGCCTGAGCACCACGGGTAGCGTCACCACCATCGTTCCCTTGGTCGTCTTCATCTACTTGCTCATGGTTAAGGAGGGTTACTACGACTTCATGAGACACAAGGCTGACGTGGTTGAGAACAACCGACCTGTCACTGTTTTGCGCAAGGGTGTCAATGGCTACCACGCTGAGGACTCGGATAGCGATGGTCCAGCCGGCGGTTTCCGCTGGGTCCAGGAGACCTGGGAATGCATCGAAGTCGGCGACGTCATTCGACTCTCCAAGGACGAGGATGTGCCTGCTGACATTCTCTTGTTGCACGCCTCTGGTGAGAACCGATACGCCCACATTGATACCATGGCCCTGGATGGTGAGACCAACCTCAAGTCCAAGGCCCCGCCCGCTACCCTCCCCAACTGCAGCACGATTGAGAAGCTTCTTGCCTGCCGTGCTGAGTTGACAATCGAGGACCCGAATGCTGACCTGTATCGCTTTGATGGTACAATTTCCTTCAACGGCGACACACTACCCGTCACGATGGACCAGGTTGTCTATCGTGGCTCGACTATCCGAAACACATCTGAGGTGATTGGTCTCGTTCTCAACACTGGCGAGGACTGCAAGATCCGAATGAACGCCGAGAAGGGTCTTGAAGCCAAGAAGGCTGCCACCGACTACATCACAAACCACATTGTCTTCTGGATTATGCTTTACGTGCTTGTTGTCACAACCCTCTGCTCCGTTGGTTACATCATTTGGCGAGGAAACTCCGAGGGCAAGGCTTGGTACCTGGACGGCGCCACGGTCCCCTTTGTTCAAATCTGGTTCGGTTTCATCATCATGTTGAACCAAATCATTCCGCTTTCCCTGTACATCGGTCTGGAAGCTATCAAGATGGGCCAATTGGTCATGGTGGTGAGTGATCTGAAGATGTATCACGACGAGACGGACACGCCTGCCTGGGTGAACAACACAAACAACCTCGACGACCTCGGTCAGATTAGCTACGTCTTCACTGACAAGACTGGTACTCTTACTGAGAACATCATGAACCTCCGCCGCATCAGCGTCGCTGGAGTTAGCTGGCTTCACCGCATGGATCTCCAAAAGGAGGCAGACTCCGACCCCTCTGGTTTCTTGCGCGTTGCCCGTGAGAACACGACCGAGTACATGATTGAGTATATCCGAGCGAAGCCCAACTCTGCCTACTCCACGCGAGCTACCCGTTATATCATGGCCTTGGCTCTCTGCCACACATGTCTTCCTACCGGCAACGAGGGCGGCGAATACCTGTACGAGGGCTCCTCCCCCGACGAGGTTGCCCTTGTTCGATCCGCCATGCAGATGGGTTTCATCGTGACCGACCGTTCCTCGCAGTTCATTACCATTGTTCTTCCCCATCTCCGCCAGGAGGAGCAGCGCC
This sequence comes from Calonectria pteridis, assembly GCA_022837005.1. Taxonomy (NCBI): domain Eukaryota; kingdom Fungi; phylum Ascomycota; class Sordariomycetes; order Hypocreales; family Nectriaceae; genus Calonectria; species Calonectria pteridis. The sequence continues at coordinate 4,569 of JAKZGU010000218.1, read as the reverse complement.
AGGTGTTCCAGATCATGGATGTCATTCAATTCAGCAGCGACCGCAAGAGAATGTCCATCATTCTCAAGTGCCCCGACGGCCGAATCTGGCTCATCTGCAAGGGTGCCGACAGCATTCTTCTGCCGCGCCTCGCCGATACCCCCAAGGATTTGAAGCTTCAACAAGGCATCACCAACGGCCAGATGAACAAGCACACCTGGCAGTCTGACGTCAGACACGTTGACAACGAGCTGAGAAACCAGGTGAGTGCCACGAGCGACGAAAGCTACGCGAGGGACTCTGTTGAAGGGGGCGGCCGTGGCGATCAGGCCATTTTGCTGCAGGAGAACCGGGCTTTCAACCGCCAATCCAAGATTCATGACCGCTCCGACAAGTTTCTCGACAACGTCGACAGCATTTCCGAGGAGGACACCATCCGCAAGTGCTTTGAGCACGTCGACAACTACGCTGCCGAGGGTCTGCGCACGCTCATCTACGCCGACAGGTTCTTGTCCGAGGACGAGTACCTCAACTGGAAGAGGATTTTCCGCGCGGCCGAGACCAGTTTGACGGACCGTCAACAGCGCATCGAGGAGGCTAGTGAACAGATTGAGAAGGACTTCAGACTCATTGGTGCTTCTGCCGTCGAGGATAAGCTCCAGGATGGTGTCCCCGAGACGATTGAGGACCTGCGCCGTGCCAACATCAAGATCTTCATGCTCACTGGTGACAAGCGACAGACGGCCATCAACATTGCCCACTCTGCTCGCATTTGCACTCCCACTTCTTCCGTCTTTGTTCTGGATGTTACTCAAGGTGATTTGGAGCAGCAGGTCAAGCACGTCATTGATAAAATCCAATTCTCTGGTGGAAACCCCATCCACACCGTCGTCGTCGTTGACGGACACACCCTGTCTGCCATCCAGGATCCTTACGCTGTTCACCTGATTAAGCTGTTCTGCCAGCTCGTTCCTCTGGTCGATTCCGTCATCTGCTGCCGAGCCTCCCCCGCTCAAAAGGCCCTGCTCGTGTCCATGGTCCACGACGGACCGAACCCCGGTGCCAAGAAGTCGTTCTGGAGCCAGATCCGCGGAGAGAGAAAGCCGCTTACTCTTGCCATCGGTGATGGTGCCAACGATGTGTCCATGATCTTGACTGCTACTGTCGGTGTTGGTATTGCCGGACGCGAAGGCCAACAGGCTGCTCGCGTGGCCGACTTCAGCATCGCTCAGTTCCGATATCTGTCACGTCTGTTGCTTGTCCACGGCCACTACAACTACCACCGAGTCACCATGTTCATCCTGACCACCTTCTGGAGAGAGATGTACACCTACACGCCCCAGGCTTTCTACCAGATCAAGGTCGGAGCTACCGGCACCAGTTTGTACCACCCGACCAGTCTCATGTTCATCAGCTTCTTCACCGCCGCCACCATGATCGTCATCGGTTCGTATGAGCAGGTTCTCAGCACCAAGACGCTCGCGGCGATTCCGGAGCTGTACGCCTACGGCCAGCGGGGCGAGGGATTGAATTCGAGGAACTTGCTCTTCTGGGTCATCAACTCGATTGCCACAGGCGCTGTTACCTTCTTCGCACCCTGGGCGTCCTACTCTGGTGCTGAAACCATCGAGGACAATGGCTTGTTTGCCCAGTCTTCCATCAGCTTCATCGTGTGCATCATCTGGATCAACTACAAGATTATGTAAGTTTACCGCTTTTCGCTACCTCGATTCCCGCTGACAAATCAACTAGGATCCTTGATATGCACCACAAGACCTCCATCGTATTCTGGTGTGTCTTCTTCAGTATTCTGGGCTTGTTCATCTATGAGATCGTCACCGCCATGGTATCCGCTGCCGATATCAGCCACTACGCTGCCAGGAAGGGCTTCGTTGGTGGCTTCGGCAGCGATGCTACCTGGTGGCTCTCCGTCATCTGGACGCTTGGCCTCTTGGTCATTGTCGAATCAGCCATTCGTGCCTTCCAGCAGAACCCCATGGTCAGATCAGTCATTGGCAAGTGCTTGCCGCAGGGACGCAAGTCCAGAAGGGGTGGAGGCGTGCGTGAGGGCTTCTCTGATTGGGAGCACTGCCTGTGGCAGGAGATGGAGCAAGATCCTGCTGTTGAGAGGCTGTTGGCCCAGCCCAACAAGTCTTAGTTTTGGCATTCATATTTTGTATACTAGTTCCTTTTATCACGTTTATTTTCCTACGGGACGGTCGCTACTAGATACCACTTTACAAGAATCAAGAACCCCAATTAATGAAAAATAAAAACATCACCCTGAGAATGAGTGAAGAAGAAAGCGCTTAGTAGGAGTACATCACTGACGCAAGATCAGTCAAAATTTGTAGCTTTAGTGGTTCTATTGCTGGCACTATTTTCTTGTATACAATAAATCTGCATTTCAATAAGCCAATGCGCGTAATAGTTTATTTAGACTTTTTGGCAGCCTCTGCTTTAAACATTGAAACAGATTTAAAAGCCGAAGTTTCAAGCTGTAAAGAATGGGTTAATCTTATTCTTATTCTTATTTTAAGAGCCCCTCATGTCGTTATAGACTTACAGAACATGTTACCATTGCGAGGCATAATCTCGTAACCGACGTCATTATTTGAGCATATTACGAACAAGGCAATATGTTGGATAATTTTCTTTCTTCTTTCTTGAAACAACTCATATTTTCAGAGAACATGTCATAACCTATAGCATTGGAGCGGATGGACTATTTTCGCATTCAAAGTTGAAACTGCCCTCGCAGGCCTTGATGTCTTCGTGACCCCAATGCCCGGGGTTAGTTTGGGCTTTAGGGCGTACTGTGCTTCCCAGCCCCGTGAAAGAGAGATTCAAATCAGCCTTGTCCGGCTGATAGTTTTCTCTGTAATTGCCTGTTCCTGCCCATCGCCAGTTGTGATAAATCCAATTCTGGTGAGATAACGCAGATTACTTCTGAGGGCCGAGTCGATTTCTTCATTATCTCGAAGCTCTCCTGATTCTTTTGGCGAAACTTCCTGTGTACTTCTGGATTTTGACTGAGGTACCCAACTGCCTCGACGGCCCCAACATCAATCACAGAGCAAGCCAAACCCAAGCTGTGTCGATACTGAGAGAAAGAAGCCAGAAATGTGTTTGCTGACGAGTACGAGGCCTGACCTGCTTGTCCGAGGACTACTGCCTGAGAACTGAAAAGGACAAAAAAGTCCAGGTAAATTCCTGAAAGCGCTTCATGCAGATTTCACGTTCCCTTGACTTTGGGGCCTTGAACAACATTCTAGTCGTCATGAGTGATTCTTTCAAGGGCCATATCCTGATAGTTGAATCGTTAGAGAAACCATGAAATCGCTGAAAAAAGCGATATCTTACCTTCAGTACCATGTACATATAAATCGACCATCGCAAAATATCAAGGCTTGGGTGGCTTCTTTTCAGCACTAAGAGAAAGTATTATGATGACAAGGTTGGTGTTGGAACATTGAATTGACCAAAGGGATTACGGTCATCAAGGCCTAAGGCGCCGGCTAGGTGCCTGGTGTGAACACAGTAGGAAGCGAGATTAAGGGTATCACATAACCCTCTTCCAAACACCAAAAGGGGCCTTATTTAGCTAGAATAAATAAAATAATAATCATTATTATAATAAGAAGACCCCTAATAATTACTACCCTAACTATAACCTTAACTATATTATTTAGTTACCCTAGGACTTATTTATACTAATTAATAATTAATTAATTATTTAAACTATAGAATATTATAGATTAATAAAGTATTAACCAAAGAAATATTAAGCTAAGTTCTTAATAGGATTTACCTTAATAAATAAAAAGCTTATTATATTAACCTAAATAATATTATAACTTAAAACTAAAATACTTTACTAAAAGAAATTCTATTATAATTATAATTAAGTTCCCTATATTTATTATATAAAAGATCTTTTTTATTAACTCTTTTAATACCTATAAGCATATTTATTAATCCTAAGAAAAAGCTACTAATATAAAGAAAAGCTTAAAGACTATAATATCCCCTATTAAAGCTAAGAATTCCTACTTTAAAAATAATCTAAGATAGCTAAAATATTAAAATCTATATTTATACTAAAGCCTATACTTATAGAGACCCTAAAAGCCAAGAAAAAAAATAAGGAAATAAATAAGGATATATATAAAATATATAATAATACTAATAAAAAATACTTTAAAATATTATTAATCTTATAATAAATATAAATATTTATTAAATATAGATTATAAGGACTTTACTATATAATAGATTATATAGGATATAATTAAATTAATACTAATATAGTAATTATATATTTTATAATCCTTAGTAAGGTAAAAGAATATAAAGTAAGATAGCTATATTAGTAATTAGTAATTAAATTTAAAAAGGAAATAAAAGCCTTTTTAGAAAAAATAAATCTAAGAAGAGTAAAGCTATTATAAAACTACTTAATTAATAATAGAGTATATATTTAGAAGGACTAAACTAAGGTAGTTAAATATATTATTAAGGTAATAAAGGATAATATATATTATATTTAGATAGCAAAGAAGATTAAAGAATATAGTAATTATTATTTAG